>AFGO01000851.1:235-12566 GCA_004335405.1 Nannochloropsis granulata CCMP529
CACCCGAAACGGCTAAATGACGGTTTGGATCGAGTGAGGCTGACACGGTGGGTGTTGGTTGAGTCAAAGAGATGGGCTTGGTTTTGACACTTCAACCCTCAACTCTTCTCGAGGGAGTCAATCATAACTCCTGATCGATGCTTCCATCCGAATAGCCGCTCGCTGGTTTGAATACCAACGTCATCACCACCATCATCCACTATGCCCTGCTTGCGTCCTTGCGTGCTTCTGCGCTTCCGTTGTGACCCTGATGATCATATCTATCCACGAACGGGTGACTAACTGTCGGTCTTGGTCAAATTTAAAAATGAAAACAAATGAAACGAAAAACGACCACCAAAAAAAACATGCCACAGATACAGACGCCACGAAGCGCCTTTTCCATCATCATCACTCTCCTCCCCCGAAATTCGCGCGTATCAGTCTTCTCCCATATTCCATCATTCCTTCTTTCCTTTCTTCATTCTAAGCCGTATTAGCCTTCTTCCCCCCCTTCCCTCCACCCCAAAAGTGGTTCTGGATAAATCCCACCACGTCAAACAGCGTGTGCACCATCACCGGCACCCACAAATTCGCATACCTCAACTGCAAACACCCCAGATAAACAGACAAAAGTAAGGCTAACAGAAAGTACCGCGGCGTGGCCGCATGCAACGCTGCAAAAATAAACGAGGAGATCCCGAGGCCCATCCAAGGACTATTTGTCACTTGACTCAAAATCGGTTGCAAGGCCCCACGAAACGCCACCTCTTCCCCCATTCCCGCCGACAAGGAAAGTAGCATCGAGATAGCTATCACGACCAAGGGCTGTTTCTTTGCCGTCTCTGAGCCAAAAATGCCTTCCAGCGATTCCCGCAACATGTCCTCGATTTCACTGCCAGAGGCAAAGTGGAGGAGCAAGGCTGGGAGTGTCAGCAGCGCACTGACTGCCAACAAGGGTCCGGATCCCATCGGGGCCTTCGCAGTCGCCAGAGGGTTGATCTTGAAAAAATGACCCAGGGGAAATGCCAAGAGACCGAGGAGCAGCTCTCCGCCTATAAGGGCGGCGATGGTCTTGTAATTGGGCGAGAGAGGGGGGGGAGAAGGAGGGATAGGCGACATATCCTTGGGAAGAGAGGTGTCAGATGAATCTTCGCCCGCGGGGGGTTGTTGTTGAAAGAGCGGGCGCCAACGCCGACGGAGGAAGGGGGAGGAGGACGAAGCACGGGAGGAGGACGAGGCTGAAGAAGAGGACGAGGACGAGGATGATAAGGAGGCCATTGAGGTGGACGGGACGCGGGGCGAGGGCAGGATATTGCTCAGTCTTGTTTGGGGAAATACAAAGCCGTGGGTCACGAAAGGCAGGAGGAGGAGCAGGACCGCAAGGAGGCTCGGGGAGGATGGTGAACGTGCCGCCATGGAAGGAAGAGGCGCGGAGCTAGGCCGTGGGTGGGTTGCTGCTGACCCCTGTGGATGATGATAATACGGCGAAGAAAGAGGGTCAGGGTTGGTATTTTTCGCCTGAGGTAAGCAGAAACCGCCAGGGTCATGGGCAAGGTCAACAACAAAACAGGGAACGGGGCCGGGGCACGAGGAATGAAGCCCTGCACCCCTTGCCCTTGACCTTGAGGTTTTATGATGGAAGATGGCTTCAGGCAGACGCTTCGGCGAGACTCCACACAGAAGGAGATGACGCGGGTTGCGGGCGTGGTCTTGCACATCAGGCGGAGGTAGCGGCCCTTTTGATTGTGCTGTTTTTTTCCAGATTCATGTTGGGCAGGCGTCCTCTGTCATTGTATTTGCGTCGTCTCTTCTTGATGACCTCCTCCCCCGTCCTTGTGACAACGGCTTAAGAGCAGTCGGCGGGGCTTTTGAAAACACACGCGACAAAGCAAGAGTGCCAGTTCACACTGAAATCGCCTTCCTATATTGAGTTTGTAGGTCGTTTGTTAACGCCAAGTCAGCGGCCGCGTTATATAGAGGGGAAGGTGGCCAGGCCCTACACAAATGCCCGTCGGCAATTGAGACACCGCCTTGTCATTTCGAGAGCAGCTGCTTGCGAGGCATGGTTGGCGCCTTGCTTGACACAAGACCAAAAGGAAGCTTTCAAGCACAGAAAACGAAAAGAGGCGGGGCGGAGCTTGGGACACGCTTCCTCCTGTCCTTCGGGCGCTACGGCGCATGGGTGTGGTCTGGTACCGTGCCGTTGTCTATCAAGATGGCGTTTCACCTTGCCTGAGTCGTGGAAGTTGGTCGGCGCCCTTCTGTGCGCCCCTTTTTCTGTGCGCTTGCATGCCGCATCACGCCACGCGCAAGGCGGCCAATTGCACATAGTGATCCTGGACAACCCTCTCTCATGCCCATACGCAACCCACACAATCACAGGAAGTGTTGACCGCCGTCCTCTAAAAGGAAGGGAGAGCCTGTGCCGCCTGCGCAAGCTTCCTCCTCCTTCGCTTTCGTCCCTCGCCGCGTCACCGTGTCATCGTCATCATCATACTTTTACTACATACACCAAGCCCCAAATCCGTGTAACATGACGCCCTCTACCAGCACTGCATCTTTCTCCGCTCCATCAAGAGCGGCGTCCTTCATCCTCGCCGCCGCGACCGCCGCCTGCTGCGCTTCGTCCTCCCTGGCGTACACCATGATGTCAACGGCCACCTTCTCCCGCACCCGGCCCTCTATCAACCCGTACAGCGCGGGGGGTAGCAGCGTCGACAGTGGCCGTCGCCCCGGTGGGGTAGAGTACAATCCATTCCGGCCACAGCCCAAGGGAGGGGTCGGTGGCTCGCTGCCGCCTCTGCAGCAGGAACTGCCCGAGCTGACGCCCTTGCCGAAGCTTGCTTGTTCGATGGATAAGATCGATGAATACAGAGCGGAGGTGGAAAAGGTGCAGGGATTTATCCAGGAGGCGCTGAGGGAGGGGGATATGCCCAAGGCACGAGCGTTGTATTATGGCCCGTTGCAGGATGCACTTACCATGGACCCGCTTTATTCTCTGCAAACCAAGCTGGGCAAGGCAAAGGGTGGGAGGGAGAAGGCATTCTTAAAGTCTTTGCGCGACTTGATGCAGCGTGGAAACACTCGGTTCATGATGGACACAAACGAGATCGCTGTTTTGCACAAGGGAGGGAATGGGTTAGACCTTGTTGAAGGCCAGCTCAAGTACCTGGGCCCTGCTAAGAAGACGGTGGAGACGAAGTGGAAGCCTGAGAGTCTGGCCAGCATGTTGGAGGAGGTGGCGGAAGAAATTGCCACACGCCCTCCCCCTGTCCCGAGCACCAGCACTGGCTTTGGGGGCCGGCAGCGTAAGAACGTGCCGGGCGGGAACGCTGCCGCTGCTGCTGCTGCGGCAGCGGCGAATCAGGGGGCGGTTGCTTCGAGCGCGGGGTCGGGTGAGATGCCTTATGCGGCACAAGGGGATACAGGGACATCGGGGGGAGCACCGGAGAATCAGACGCAAAAACAGTTCCAGATGCCGACGTGGAGTCCCGATGGACAGTACTTGGCGTTTACGGAGTTGTATTTGAATGCGAACGGGGTAGACACGTGCTGCTTGGTTGTGTACGACGTGCGGCTTGGCCGGGAGGTGGCACGGAAGACGTTGCCCAACGCCCCGCATATGATTCAGTTCATGCCTGATTCGGACACGATTATTTATCTGCAGAACCAGCACGACAACATCTCGCTGTGTTCCATGGTGTCAGTGCGTGAGCTCCGGTCAGGCCATGAACAAGAACGCGTGATTGATGAGGGGATGCCCCTGTTTTTCGCCACGAGCAAGTATAATTCTGCCCGGTACTCCCTGGTGATGAACAATGGGAAGAGGAATGGCCTGTACCGTTATTTGGGGGATATGACCCTGCCTCGCAAGGCTTGGAAGCAGCTGGCGACGCACGAGCGAAAGTTCAGGTCGCCCGAAGTAGCAAGCACGGGGTTGCAAGACAGCGTTATCTTCGTGATGGACAATTACCTTGTCGCTGCGAGTGTGGATGGGCGGTATAGGAAAAATATCTGTAGAGTACAGGGATTTTGCACCCTGGCAGTGAGTCCGAATGGGAAGCATATCGCATTAATGGAGGAGGATGGGGCGACGGGGTTCTATCAGATGTCCATCATTTCGGGGAGGGATGCGACGAATCCTTATGGAGGCACCGAGTACGTGCAGAAGACGTTGCCGATTAAGAATGTGGTTGCCTCTTTCTATTTCTCGCCCGACAGTCAGAAGTTGTTGCTGATGGTGACGACAAGCCCAAGCCATGAGTTTAGTGTGACGCGAAACACTATGAATCTGGGGGTTTCCCTGACGTGCAAGTGGGACGTGTACATGCTTGAGAGTGGGGAGGTTCGCTCGTACGGCATTTTCAACCCGCGCCCTTACCAATTGAAGGCCTTTATCCCTTTTTTCGACCAGTATCGAAATTCACTTTCACCCTGGTCGCCAGATTCGCAGGCGTTCTGTTATTGCCAGCGGGAGGGGGCGTTCATTCAGCGACTGCAGAAGACGGCGGTGCCCGAGGGGTTGAAGAAGGAGATGGATAGGATCAGAAGGGGAAAGCCTGGGCTGATTTTCTTGCCTGATATCGACGACGAGTCTTCCGCGTATGCCCTTGGCGCCGATTTGGAGGTATTGACATGGTCGTGGAATTAAATTAAGGTAGGGGAGGGATGTAGAGCGATGAGGCTGCTGAGTACTGTGCGTGCTCGGATGTGGAGCTTGGATTTAGGAGCAGAGGGATGAGGGGGGGAGAGGGGGGATATGATGGTTTAATTTTTCGTCCGTCTTGAACATAAGAAGATTAAAGAGAGGGATATCGAGAGTGCGGGAAAGAGAGAGCTAGAGCTAGCGCTAGAGAGAGAGAGGAGGGTACTGAGAGAGATAGAGAGAGATGTGCGGGCCTACATACGAAGCGTTGTCAGAGACTCGTAGCAGTAATTTCAGGAGAGAAAGAAAAGAGGACAGGAGAGAGGGAAGGAGGGAGGGAGGAAGGGAAGTAAGGAAGCTAATTGAGTAGAAAGAGAGATGATTGATGAGAGATAAAATCCCAGGGCGATGCTTCCTCTTTCTGAATTTCCACAATGTCACCACCAGCATTTACCATCATTCAGCAGCAGCAACAGCAGCAACAGCAATAGAAGCAAGTCCTTGTGAGTTTCTTGCGTGTGTGTTCGTGTTTGTATTGGTGCATAGTGGGAAGAAAGATAGAAGGGTAAAGGCTTTAAGATTAGGTGCGTGTCTCGTTGTTTTCTAGGTGGCAGCTTACACCGAGAGGAGAAGGAGGGAAGAAGGGAAGGATGCGTTTGTTACATGCGCCCTCTTTCATTTCGCCTCCTACTTTTTCTGGTGTGTGACTGCTTTTACTTCGTATTTGCTTGGACCGAGCCTGGCGAGTTGAGTTCCCTTCATTCAGAGAGGGAGACTGCGGCAGGGAAAGCACTAGAAGAGGACACAAACCATGTATCATACGCATTACAAAAAAAGAGGTTGGAGCCAAGGAATAACAAATCCAATGTAGATAGGGAAGGAGGATGTGGACCATGAGTTTTTTTTTAAAAAAGCAGTAGAGGAGATATGGGAGAGTAAAAAAAGGAGGGAAGGCAGAGGCAATGGCACGGAGCGCTTTTTTTTGATTATTTTTTATCAACGAGAGAGACGGAACCAGGGTTTAAAACATTTCATTTTGTTGGTGACTTGAATTTCCTTCACTCCGGGGAGGAAAATAGGAGAAAGAATGCGGCAGTGACAAGTGGTAACGGCAGTGATAGAGGAGGAAATGAATAATCGAACCTAAACCCCCACAAAGACCAGCACGGCGGGTGAGCGAGAAATTTGCTTCAAGAAGACTAGACATGGAACACGCAGCGACGAACGATGACCAGGAACGCAATGGCGAGAACCACCACGACCGCGTGCGGACCAGTAACTTCCTTTTTCGGTGTTTTCTGGATTTGAGGATAGGAGAAGGGGTAGACAGCATATACGCTGCTTTCCTATTTCCTACTTTTTATCATCGAAACATAGAGGAAGGCACTGCAAGAAAAGATCAAAAAGATGATGAAAGAAGAAAAATACAGGACATAAAATTCAAATTAGTATCTACTATTTTCTAATTCTAATTTTTGGGGGGGTGTTGGACACTTTATTCTTTCAATAAGAGAAATTATTTCATAATCTCGGCAACATGCGCCTCCCACTGTTGGCCATTGAAAGCCTTCAAAGCCCTCTTCAAGGTCACCTCTCCATCCAAACACCGTGCGTTCACACTGATTCCTTCCGGGTGAGAACGAGGATGATAAAATGATTGCACCCCACAGACTTTACAAAACAAATGCTTGGCTTTTCGGGTGTTAAACCG
The DNA here is from genome assembly GCA_004335405.1 of Nannochloropsis granulata CCMP529. NCBI lineage: Eukaryota > Eustigmatophyceae > Eustigmatales > Monodopsidaceae > Nannochloropsis > Nannochloropsis granulata. Next base: position 6,574 of record AFGO01000851.1, read on the forward strand.
ATATTCCATGAGGTGTTCTTGAGTTTCCGGGGCTAGGCAAAAATCAGCAGCAGCCGGGACTATGAGGTGGAGGAATCCAAGCTGGCTACAGCGGCTGCAGTTGCACTCGAGGAGGGGAGTGTTTTTATCGACAGTGCAGGAAAAGCGGACCCGCCCGCAGTGGCAACCACCGTGGAGGGTTTCGGTCGTTGTCGTTTTTGGTGTTGCCATTGTGAGGAAGGCTATGCTTGTGGGGGTGGAGGAGAGAAAGAAAAGAAAGATAAATGAGTGAGTGCTGTCTTTGCGGAAGAACAAGGTATCGCGACGCACAATTTTTGCATCTCTTGGTCTCAACATGTGCACACACAATGCTTTCCTCTTCATATGATTTATCGACGATTTTTCTTCTTCTTTAACTTCTTTGAATCGCACATGAGTGGGCATACACACATGCAATCATCTATGATATGTAAAAACAAAGGATCTCGCGTCGCCTAAGGACCACTGGTGGACGACGCCGCTGCTTTAGCTCGCAGCAGCTCCTTCAAGCTCTCCATACTATTGCCACCAGCAGTGGTGGCAGCAGCAGCAGCAGCCACACCACCGCCTATAGTTGCTGTTATCTTTCCCTTCCTCCCCGCCTCAATCCGCTCACTCGCCGGTAAGTCCCCGAACGCAAACACCTCTCCACTCACGCCCAACCCTCTTAACTCATCCTTTTCTTCCGCCGTCAATTTACTCCGACCCTCAACCAAAATCAAAGGCGCCCCACCAGCACCTGCCTCTCCGTCCCTCCTAGCCTTCAAGCTGGCTTGCACTGTCGGGTCTTGCAACCACTCCACCGCACGGTGTTTCCCGCCAGGGTTAATCCTCATAGTCGCCCAATCCCTATCATCAAGCGTCAAAACCGAAGTTTGGTTCAATGGTAAGGCTGCAGCGCGACGGAGCTGAGAGAGGGAGGCTACTGAGATGATGGGAGTCAGACTTAGGGTTTGGCAGATTTTGACTTGGTACAGGAGGTCCTCATCGGAGAGGACTGAGAGCTGTCCCATTTTCACGCCGTCTGCACCAAAAAGCTTGGCGAGATAGAGCTGGTATGGGTACAAGACTAAGTCATCGGCCACGACGGGCACGCGGGCTTCGCGCAAGGCGTCTTTGACGTCACGGACATGTTGGTATTTGCCGCCGTAGTACGTTTGATCCACACGGAGGGCCACGGCTCCTGCCCCGCTTGCGGCGATAGTCGCTTGGGTTGCTTGCACGGCATCGAAGAGTGGGGCGAGAACGCCTTGAAAAGGCGTGCCACGGGAGATATCACCTAGGACAGCCCATCTCTTCTCCTCAGCTTGGGCCTTAAGCGCCGAAACGACATCGAGCCCTCGTGCCTTGGCCTGCAAGGCGGCGTCTGGGTTCTTAATCATCATCATCACCATTCGCATCAAATTCATCAACGGTGCCTCCTCTCGCACAAAATATAGCTCTCTCTCTTTGGTCCAAACCATACACTCGAACAAACTCCGGGGAAATACACTCTCCTCTCGCACATTCCATGCCATGTTATCCACCCTCACGTCAGTTCCGATCAGAGCCGCCTGCCTGTTCACAGCCACCTCCCCCGTCTCCTTCTCCAACAAGGGATTTTCAGGATCGAACGGCAAATCCAACGGACTCACCTTCCCGCCCGAAGCGACCGACGCACTCGACCCCCGCCGATGGTCGAAAAACCGGATCTCCCGCACATCCCTCCTCTTCGCTTTACATGCCAATACACTCACGACTAACGATTCCTGAAACAACGCCGAACTCCTCTTCGGGTCCAATGGACCAAACTGCGCCGTTCCTGTCCCCAAGCCCGCAAGAGGGGCAGTTGGCAACGCTTGCGTGAGAGCCTCCCCGAAGGATCCTGCTAGTCCTTCGGAGGGATAAGACGCTGCTTTAGACATCAATACACCAGTGGGTCGAAATTTCATGACCCCTAATTCCGCCTTGCTCCATTCATCGTCAATATCCTTTCGAAGGTCCGCGATGAGCTCCGCTTCTTGCGCCAACGCAGTCGCAGAGTCATGTTTGTAGACACTCAGGTATTGCCCGACTCTGGTCATGCGGTTATTCAGACGCAAGCTACCATCCGCACCAATGGTCCACCCATCCTTCAGCACAGCAGCCGCCTGCTTGCTCCCCCGTACACTCACCAGACTCCACCTATCAGCTCCTTCTCGCGCCCCACCCACCCCTATGGCATTCGGCCCTGACTCGGCGACTTTGTCGTGCCCCTCCTCGCCTAATGCCAGAACGATTCCTTCCTCCGTCGTGGTGGGCACCCCCGCGTCAGCTGGTGTCCGACTCCCGCCACCACTGCCAGGAACAGATACCTGAGTGACAGTCATTCCATCCTCACTCACGGCCTCAATGCGAAAACTCCCTTGATCAGGCACGCGGGCAGCACCTTGATTCACATACGTCAACGTCCGGATGTCACCCACTAACGCCAAGCCCAACAACCCCGTCCCCTCCTCCTTCAAAATCCTTCCTCCTTTTCCCGAAGCACTCAGTCCCTCCCTACTAAATAAGACCACCCCATCCGATAACCCCCCAATGCGGGCCGTGCCGGGATAAGTGCGATCCAAGCCTTGTAACGCTACCTGTGCCAGAGAAGCATCTTCTAAATTACCAAAAAGCAAAAATACAGGCGGGTCCTTATAAGCCTCATTCAACGTCACCCCTGCCCGATGCTCCCACTTTTTGTCCGGTCCCAAGTAGCCAGTTGCAGCAGCAGCAGCAGCAAGCTCTCGCTTATAATCAGCCATCTCCTCGTCGTCCTCCTGCTGGCCCTGCATCGAATTCCGGTTGCTGCTCACTTCCGTCTCCCCCTGCGCCTTCCACAACCGCAACTCATCCTCACTCACAAAAAAACCGCGCCCCGATACAGAAGGGATTGACCCCAGTGTAATACTCACTGTGGGCGTGCTACCACCCCCCACTACCGTAGCCCCCAACCCATCCAGTGAAGGTGCAACGGCTGCTCCGAGGTTGGCGCTCGCCCACCCTACCACCCTCGTTGAAGCTGGCAATGCCAAGACCAAATGCGCCAGGACCGCATCAATCTCATCAGCATCCGACGAATAGATGGCTACAATCGCCAGGTCTAACGAGGCACATGCCGGGAGCTGGTACAGTGCTTGCTGCAATGCCGCGTCGACGGCCGCTGCTGGCGAGGCGGCCCCCGCCAAAGGTTGGGCACAGGAGCCAAAGGCGTGGGGGTGATCGTATCGGGCCTTACCGAAGTAATCGTCCCAATTCAATTGGCGGTTCTTCTCATGGAGACGAAAAAAGTTGTCGATCATGTACAGGGGCGTGCCCCGACTGCTCCGGCGGGACATGCGGCCATGAGGGCGGCTTGACAGGGGAGAGCTTCCACCATGGGGAACGAACGCTTGGACCGCCACACCGGCCACCAGAGCGACGAAGAGGACAAGTTGCAACTGCACCAGAACGCGGCATGTCGGCTGTCTTCTTGTTTTGCGGTGGTCGACTAGGGGAAGCCGCATGATGATGATCGGAACGCTTGACAAGTAGGCAGCAGTAGCGTTTTGTGCCCTGTGTGTTTGTGGTAGAGGGTGGAGAAAGGGGAGCTTAAGGGCATGAATTGGACATCCTTATATATCCAGCTAGTCTGTGATGGCTTGGCACATTTGTTGGGGCTGCATAGAGGGCGTGGTCAGCCCCCAGACGGCTAGGCAAGATCCTTGAATCATCGCCCACTCCCCTCTTGCAGTCGCCTCCGAACGCACCCTTGGATGTTCAAAGCCGGTCATCTCATTCTTACGACTACAACACCGACACAGGCATCTACTTGTCCAGGAGAGGTGCACCTTGTTGTCAGAATACCCGGCATTCTGGCTGCTTGATACGCTTACTTGGCTGCATTTCGACGCAAAGGCGAGCACACGACGTTCCGATGGTGGGTGTGACAGAGGAGGACGCCACAATCCCACAGTATGTCCCTATGCCCTCGTCATCGACGTCACGCAGACGTTTCTCGCCCATAAAGCGCTACCTGGTATGGCTTCTCTCCATCATACTAGTCCTCCCGCTGTTGCTGGACCAAGGGGTCCAGGCGGCTCAGGCGAACGAGGACGATTCGACGGCGGCGGAGTGCGATGCGGACACTCCGAGCAGCTCTACCAGCACCACCGGCAGCACCACTGGCAGCACTTCTGGCACGAATCGATTCTTTAACCGCAGCAAAAAGCGGGGCGGGGGCGGAAAGCACGTGTTGATGGTGTCCATCAACGAGTTGAGCCACATCAAGCCCTTGACGGCCCTCGCCCGGGAGCTGCTCCGACGTGGCCACCAAGTAACCTTCGTCGCGCCCGAGTCCTGCCTGCTCAGCAGCGGCGCAAGCGCAAGTAGCAAGAGCATTGATGAAGATGGGGCACTGGCAGCAGCACCGTGCCAGCTTGATACCAGGAGCTGGATGACGACGTATTTACCCAAGGCCATATTCCTTAGCGCAGGCCCCGCCTTAACGTCCGCAGAAAAGGAAGCAGCCGCGCCGCGAGATTTGGGCCGGGCGGTATTGTATGCCCTACAAACAGTCTCGGACGTAAATGAGGCGTTGCTCACGCGTTTGCTCGACACATATGCCCCTGTCCCGGGTAGTCCCGGCGCTACGACCACCACGGCCGAGAGCGATAAAGTGCAGAAGTTGCCACCGCCCGATATGATGGTAGTTGATTTCCTGACCACTGCGGCTGTGGATGCAGCTGAGGCCTTGGGGGTACCATTGATGGTGAACAACCCCTTTCCAATTTGTCATGATCTGACAGAGCCCCAAGGGATTTTGGTGCCTGTGCATGCCTTCCCCGCCCCCCTCCGCAGCCTCAAAACATTCAAGGGACGGATTGCCAACTTGATCAACCACATCCTCTGGCTTGGCGTTGGCTTGTACGCAGCCCGCCTCCGGAACCTGATTCGGGCCCGACACGCTCTTCCCTCTATCTCTACCCTGGAGCAGCTCTCGTTTCGTGCCAGCCCTGTGGAAGCCCGCGCCTGGATCTTACAAAACACAGTTTTTGGCCTTGAGGTACCACGAGTCATTGATCCACGCACTCACATGGTCGGTCCCTTATTTATTCCCCAAGGTGGAGAAGCGTGCACGGCTGGCAAACCCGAAAGAGACTGCAGGGCAGCTTTGAAATGGTTAGGAAAAGGAAGTGTTTCTCGTCCTGTGATTTTTGTCAATCTAGCTGAGCCCCTTGCACCAGCGCCCCTGGTGATGGTCCAGGCAGCGATCAAGGCATTGGCTTCCGATCAGGTTGGGGGACATTTTGATGTGTTGTGGGTGTTGGATGAAGGGAGTAAGGTGAGATTGGATAGGCCCGTTCCACCGCACATGCTGGTGGTGTCGGCAGCTAATCACATGGCGGTTCTAAGTCATCCAAGGGTTGTCTTGTCTCTGTCCCAGCCATCACTAGAAGCTGTGTCAGAAGCATTATGGCATGGGGTACCTGTACTGGGGTTGCCATTGAGAGGGTACGATCGTGGGGCGTGTACCTTGGCTCAAGATGCAGGGGCAGCTTTGTGTTTGTTGCCCAGGGGAAGGAGAGGGTGGGGAGTCCCAGAGAATTTGGTGGGGGCAATCAAGGAGCTAGCCCCTCCCTCCACCTCTTCCTCCCTCCCTGCTTCATTATCGTCCTCGAAGAGGTACAGGGAGAATGCAAGGAGGCTTGCTGTGGTAATGCAGGCGTCGGGAGGGGTGCCACGGGCGGCGGACTTGGTGGAGCTGGGTATGAGGGTGGGGTTGTCGCATCTGCAGCAGCCGAAGCTGGAGATTGGGTTAGGGATGGGCAGTAGCTGGTTGGGAGGATCGATGGTGGATGTGCGCCTGGTGCTATTCTTGATTTTATTATTGTCATATTGGACGCTGACGTTGGGCTATCGGCTGGTGAAGCGGCTGCATAAATGGTGGAGGCTCGTGATGGCGAAGGAGGGCGAGGGCGGGGAAGGGGGGG
>AFGO01000003.1:0-37702 GCA_004335405.1 Nannochloropsis granulata CCMP529
AGGATTTGCTCAAGACGTCAGTCGCTTACGGGCAAGCCGCCGCTACTCAAGGGGAGAAGGGGAACAAAAGTCACACGGGCCATCAACGCGCCGACTCCTCTCCCTCCTTATTTTCCCTCTGGGAACCCACACGCCCGCCGCCTCCGCCAATGCAGGTTTATTTAGAAGCTGTACCTCTGACAGATGTTCTGGCAGAACTGGGCGACAAGATCGAAGTAGAGATGGAAGCAGGAGAGGAGGAATCGCAGGATTTGGACGCTGCCATGGAGGTCTTGTCTCGAGTCTTGGAAGCCACCTTGGCGGGTATGGTGGGAGGGGCGGAAGAGACTGAGGCCGAAGCATTCGCGGGCCAGCTTTCAGTCGGAGGGCAACCGTGGCCGCCTATTCAACTGACGCATGTGACGGGAATGGCGGTGGCGGGGCAGCAGGCGCATGCCATCTTGGGCTCCTCTGAGACCATGCTGCAGGAGTGGCTCCGGTGCTTCCAGCCCTTGCCGCCCTCGCAACGGCACATGATTTGGGAGAGCAGCGCCTCGTTTCTGAGCCAGCACATCCACCCGGACGATGCTGAAATGATCCGCCAGCACCACCTCCTAACCTGCGAGCTCGTCACGCTCTACTTCCAGATGCACACCGTCTGGCCCCTGCTCGAGAAAGCCATCCACAGGCCAGAGGGTGCGGAAATTGGCAGTGCAGGTGAGGGGGTGGATAGCATGGAAGGTGCTGGCAACAGTGGCACGGGTACGGAGGAGGTAAGGCTTCGCGTTTCCTGGGGCCGGGAAGCAGCTGAGGGAGAGGACGTAGGCGATGTTTTTGACGCCGCCTTAGGCGTGCTGCACACGGGTTCGAGGCGAGGCCCGGGGCGACCCACTCAATGGCAGGAGGACGAGGCTCTGGCCTTTCTGGAGGAGTACGGAGCCTACGTGATGTTGGAGGGTATCGTCAAGGCTTGCCTCGCACGAGGTTTCGAGCGAGCACTCTGGTTCACTTTGCGCGACCTGGGCCCGCAGGAAGAGCGCTTCCAGCAGGCGCATAAATCACTGGCCGAAGAGCTCAAGGCTAAATCGGGAAATGAGGTCGGGCTAGTTCGACATGTGAAGGAGACGGAGTACCCCTTGTCTCTGGCCGTGGCCCTCTTGCCCGAGGTAGTGGCCTCGTCATCTTTTGCCACGCCCGCCATGGTGGCCGACCTCCATCGGGCGTTCTTCCCCGACCTGCGGCCATGGCTCGTCCAGAGCATCCTAGCCGCGCGCGAGAAAGGGAAGGAAAAGCTGGACCCCTGCGGCAGCTACTCTTTTACCGCGGCCGCTCTCATCATCTCCCACAATGTGGACGAGGCGTGGTGGTCCTGTCTTCGGGCGGTGGGCTTCCAAGGACATCACAAGGTCAGTGAGGCAGCCAGGACCAGCAACCCCAAGCAAGGGGAGCGGTGGCGAGTGCAGCAGCAGTCACAAACACCACTAATTTCCGACGCTGCGATTAGTGTACGGCTCTTGCAAACGGCGCTTCGGCATCGCCTGAAACTACTCCGGCGCGCGGTCTCTGCTGGGGATCTGATGACGCGAATTCAGACACACATATGGGGCACCTCGGCCGCCTCCTCTGCTTCGTCAGGCCTGAACGTCGTGCCACCCTCTTTGCTGGGCATCGCACTCCTGGAGATGGCCGCCAGTGGACGACAGCGGTCGTCGACTAGAGCCACGTGGCTGGAGGAGGACGACGACGATGAGGAGGAAAACGAAGAGCACCCGCATCGTCAATTTTCTTCAGTGCCATCGGCAAATGAGGCGGAGGAGAGGTTGTCATGCTTGGTGGACCCCGTTGAAGGCCAAGGCGGCACTGGCATGGTCCTCAACCCCAAGAATAAGTACGTGTGCGGTGTCTGCCAGCTGCTGTGCTGGGACAATGGCATGGATGGTGGCATTGCGACAAGTCGGCGTCGTCGACGCAATGTAGACAGGTTGGAGGCTGGAGGGCGAGAGAGGAGTCAAGATGGGGAGGACGAGAACGACGAGAATGGAAGAGGGCGAGAAAGCAGGGAGGGGGGGAAAACGCTATTTATTTTGTTCACATGTAACCATATGTACCACAGCGCATGTCTTCCCGAGCAGGCCTGTGTGTTATGCCTGCGGGAGAATTTCTCCCCTTTTTGAAAACTCAAACCAGCTTTGACATGTATGTACGAATGTTGATAGATGGTACCCAAGAAAAGATGCGACAAGAAGTAAAAAGAAGAATAACGTTGATTTTTCTTTTAATGCTATCCGTCTGCCTACATTTTTCCTTCCTTCTGGTGGGAGCAAAGCGAATACTGAGTCCAACCGCGTTTATATCGTGACACTCACGCCCTTACCTCATTCACATGCTGTACTCGTGCGAAGTATCATCTCACTGAGGAACAGCCACAATCGATGCATCCTTTGCTGAGATGTGTTGGTTCTCATTGTAAAACTCAACCTTAGCAATCACGAGGAACATCTTGCGTTGTCGACAGCTCTCCTTTCCTCGCTCTTCCTCTGTCTTTTCCTCCGAGATCCCTTTCACTTGCCATTACAAGCCAAGCATCACACAGCAGCAGGTGTACGTGACTGTTGGAGCCCAGAAGTTCCCGTCGGAAACACGAAAGCCTGAGATGCAGGCGTTCTTAGCGCGAGAGTCGCCGTTCACTGCGCCTGAAGTCCAGCGCTCCAATTTGACCTCAGACTGGCGGCTGTCTCAGTGAGTCAAGAGTCACCCGCACTCTTTGTCCGACACAGCGACGAAAAAAAGCGGACTGGATGGCGCGTCGAGATGGCCAAACACAAATTAGTTGGTTTCTGTTCAAAGTGCCGCCACTTCGCGCTCCATTGCTCAAAACGTCACACACTTTCCCTCTTTTCCCTCCAGTTGGTCTATCCCGTCGCAAACCTGAGGCACCGAGTCTCTTTGTGGGTCTCGGCGCATTTCCCGCAGCAGTAACGCATGCCACAGCGGGTGCAGGCGTACAGACCCCAGTACCCACACACCGAGCAAAAGTGACGGGTTGGGAGGAGGGAAGGCTTGGCCGCCGCGGTCAGGTAGTTGGGGCCGTTCGAGGAATCGTAGCCCTAGGCGAAAAAAAGGAAGAGAGCGAAAAGATAAGGACATGTGCTATTTTTTAAACGGGCTGAAGAGATCCGAGGGGGGGCTTTGACGAAGAACATGGATGTACGGCAGAACCAAGAGTTAAAATGGGCATGTAATATAACCAACACGTTCGCTCTCAGCGGCGCAGCGAGAGGACACATCTACGTACCGCTTCGTAAACCCATTGCGCCACATTTTTCTTCCAGAAATTTGATCTGCATGTGAGTGAAAGTACAGATATTAGTATGAATTCTTCGATACCCTGAAGGTGTCACAAATCCGTGTAGAACCCGTCACAACCACTCGGTTTACGTACATGAGCTTGCTTGCCTGCCCGGACTTAGGCGCGGCGTTCCGCCTCCGCTTGGCCTCACGCTTGGCCATGGGGCGGTCTTCATCCTGTAGGACATGTCAAGGGAAGTATGGAGTAAATGAACGAGCAACCATGCCTCATCCAAGCATGCCCCCCTCCCCCCCACCTACCACTCACCGGCCACCTTTTCCCCTCTTTTCCCCTCCATGCCTCACCTCCGAATCTACATACGCCTCGTCAGGCTCCTCCTCTGCATTCTCCACGTAATTGTCCGCCTCGAGAGCCTCCAAGCGCGCGTCCCGGACTTCTCGCCGCGTCTCCTCGTCCACTTTCCCCATGGCCTTGCTCAGGACCGTGGTTCGTCCTGAGGTACGCTTGCCACTCTTCTTTTTCGCCCGAGAAGCGGCCGCCCCGGCCTGTATCATGGCTTCGTCCCATGCCGAGCGATTCTTTTTGGACATCTAAGCACGGTGGCGTTTCTAGGAGCCTGTGCTTTTGTGGCGTGGGAAAGGGTGATGATTCGCGTAGGAAAGCGATTGTGATGATGGAGGAGGTCGACAAAAGCGACTAACCAGAAGCCCTCGTTATCAAAGCACTGGACGGCCCCGAGTGCTCCACTCACGTAACAGTACCTCCACACACATACCACAGGAAATTCTGAGCCCATCGGTGGCTTGGCATGGTGAGTACCAAGCCTTGTTATAGGAGGCAAGCCGCAAGCATCATCATGTTTCCATCACAGCACCCGCATCAGCAGCCACCGTTCTTCCCTTCCGCTCCCAGCTCTCCCACCTCGCCTTCCCACAAACGGCACATTTTGCACGAGGACCGGGACATGCACGAGATCAAGCGTCGGATGGGGAGGCTGCGATTTGGAGAGGAATCGGCCGTGGGCTTACCGGCAGCCGAGGGTGTGCCAGCTACGCCACCGCCCGTAGTTGGACCCACCACCAGTGGCGTTACCCCCGCGGTGGGTGTGGCAGCTGTCCCAAGCCCGTTCTCAGATTCCAACAGCAGCATCTTTTCCCCTGATGCCACTCCGGGGGGCGTAGGCATGGCCCCACCCATTCCACCGACCGTGTGCATTCCCGACTATGCCGCCACTAGCAATAGCACTGCCTGGAGCGCGGTGCCAGCGATTCCATCACCTGTTTCCACCAACGGAGAGGAAGCTGTGGCCATAGGCAGTGATTATAATGGGGTTGAGGAAGAGGACCATGGGGGGACAAGCTCCCAGAGTGGCAGCATCAGTCGAACCAGCAGCACCAGCAGCACCAGCAGCACCAACAGCGCTTCACGCATCGACGAGGACGACGCTCGTGCCGTCACGCCGAATTTGCTTTACAAGCGGCGGCCCCCCCGCGATAAGGTGGAGGCCAGAATTGAAAACCTCATCCGTTACTCCTTGCTCCGCGCGAATCGCGGGGTCACACGGCCTCCAACGGAGCAACCGCTTTCTCTATGTGACAAACCCTGGCCGGCCGTGGAGGAAACACGAAACAACGATCAGAGGATGGACAGCTTGCCAACCCTCGGGGATGAGGGAGGCATGGACTTATGAAGAATGATTCAGGGCAGAAGATATTCAAAAAGTTAAGTTGTATAGACACGGGGGAGAACTTCAAACAAACAGAGCAGAGAGACTCATACACAGCGTCTTGACCATGAACGATGCGTTCGACGCTTTCCTTTTTCCTCCCTTTATTTTGTTTCATGCTTATTATTGAATGCTTGATCTTACAATACGTTGCTTTGTTACGTCTTTGAGACGCAGGTGGGGAAAATTGAGGGAAGGCGAGGACAGGAGGGGAGTGTTCAAAATAGGAAGGGTACCAAGGCCTTTCGTTTGGCAGGGTACTTTTTCCCAAAGTGATTTTTATACCACATGTGATGGTGCCAAGCACGCGGTGCTAGGTTGAGGATGGTGAATAAGGCGAACATCACACTCGGAAAGGACCCACCACTGGCAACAGCGAAGCCAATCCACTCTACCATCTCACCAAAGAAGTTGGCGCCGGAAATGTACTCAAAGAGCCCGCCGCGGGGAATGCAATAAGACGATGTCTGGGCAACGGAATTTCCCTCCGTTTCTGGTTCCTCGTTGGCTTGTCGACGCGTGCGCATGGCATGGGTAGACTCGCGGTCTGTCTTCGTCTTCGCACCTTTCTTTTTCCTAAGCTCGCGCAGAATGTGATCAGAATCGAGATTCATATAAAACCCTGCGAAAAAAATCAAGAGACCGAGGATAAATTTTGGGCTCGAGACCCAAGTTTCAGGGTACATGTAAAACTTGGTCAGATACCTTGTCTGAAGGTATCCATTACAACAACAAAAGCTACAGGCCATGAGCATCACGCACAGCGGCATGGGCTTGCCCGCGGCCATCCGAGCAGGGTAGATGAAGGAGCGGTTCACGTAGTGAAGGACAAACAGTCCAAGCAATGATTGGTTCGCTTTGCTTTTCGTGGCATAGCCGCCGGCGTTCCATAGCACGGCACTGACAAAAACATTGGGTGACTCCATGATTAGCCATGCCAGCTTGGCGTCGATCAAGGGCCCCCAGCCCAAGGCTTCGTAATAGCGTCCATACGGAGCAGGACGTACAAGTAGGATAATAGCGGCAGCAATTCCCGAAGCCAGGACAGCGCACGCCAAGTAGCGGTGCAGTACTTCTTCGTCTACATCCATGGCCCCTGTGAGGGAGGGGAATAATGAGGGAGGAGAGGCAGGGAGATGCTGCGAGTTCGTTTGTAGTAAGCGTATGTCAGGGCCTTACACGGGTAAAAAGGAAAGTGGAAAAGATGCTGTGGTGGCTGTCTGGCGCTCAACACGTGTACAGAAGATGTAGACGTTGGGTGGAATGGAGTCTAGGGGGCCGTCTAGGGTAGGTTGCTGGGGAGGTTTGTCTGATGCCGTCTGTCGTCATCGCCGACGAAGCCTCTTGTCTTCTTTCCCCTCAATCCACTTTCCCACCCCACTCCACGCACATATCTCTCATGTAAACTATGCGCACACCACCACAGTCGGAGGCACCTTTCATAGCCGCGGGACTTCTTAGAGCAGCCGCAGCCATGGCCAGTCGGTACGTAATGAGGGAAGGGAGGTGATGAAGAAGACGACGACGACGAATTCCAGCGATGAAGAACCCTCGTCCGCCGTATGCCACTTTGCGTGGACAGATGTGGAGGAAGTGGAGCGTTGCGAGCATGGTGGAAGAGGCGCTCTGTGTCGGAGGCAGCGGGTGCTTGCCGGACTGTAAAGGAAGGCTACAGGGACGCCAGAAGAAGCCCCTTCCACGGAGCCCTATGCGCCCCTGCTCTCCTGTGTCTCCCAACCCCTGTCTCACTCCCCTCCCTTCTCCTCACACACGTTTTCTTCCCTTCTTCACCCTATCCATTTCCAAACAGATATGACCGCGCGATTACGGTCTTCTCGCCAGACGGGCACTTGTTCCAAGTAGAGTATGCCATCGAGGCCGTCAAACGTGGCTCGTCGGCTGTCGGCGTGCGGGGCAAGGACGCGGTTATTCTGGGAGTAGAGCGCCGGGCAACGGCCAAGCTGCAAGACCCTCGAACCATCAAGAAGATTTGCAAGATCGACGAGCACATCACGCTGGCTTTTGCGGGCTTGACGGCCGACGCCCGCGTGCTTGTAAACAAGGCTCGCCTGGAATGCCAGAGCTACCGCCTCACCTACGAGGATGCCCCCACGGTTGAGTACATTGCTCGGTACATCGCCCGCACCCAACAAAAGTACACCCAGCGTGGCGGTGTGCGGCCATTTGGCGTGTCATGTGTGATTGCTGGGACCAACCCGGATGGGACTGCCGTGCTTTACCAGACGGACCCTGCAGGCACCTACTCGGCTTGGAAGGCCACGGCTGTGGGAGGGAAGAACTCGTCCAACATGCAAGAGTACCTGGAGAAGCAGTGGGAAGATGCTCTTGGGGAGGAGGAAGCGATTCGACTGACTGTCAAGACGTTGTTGGAGGTGGTGGATTCCGGGGCAAAGAACATGGAGGTCGCTATTATCAAGAACGGAGAGCCCATGCGCATGCTTGATGAAGCCACGCTGGCGGCACTTGCGGCTTCCATTGAGGCGGAGCAGGAGGAGGCCAAAAACAAGGCGGGCGGTGGGGTGGCAGAGACCAAAGATTAGGAGTTGGGGGAGAAGGCGTGTGGAGAATAAGTGGGTGTGTGGTGAGTATGCTGGCAAGGGAGAAGGGAGAAGAGACAGGATCCTCACTCGGCGGTGTGGTGGATCATCGGAGAGGAAGAAAAAGAAACAATAGAAACAACATCATCATAATCATCACAATCATCATCATCATAGATATTAGAATCTTCTCACCCGCAAACTCATCATTACTTTATTTTGTCGTCGAAAATTTTGTTTCCCTTTGTTGTTACATTTTGTTTTGTGAAATTTCTACTTCAGTTCCCAGGAACAACGAGGAAGAGGACAGGGCCGAGGACGCGGAAGAGGGTGAAGACAATTGCTTGGCGAGCAAGTCCAGAACCAATCCGTAACTCACCTGGTAAGGATTAGGGTCGTGCTCCTCCTCGTCCTCCTCCACTGACTGCTGCAGGCCCCTCTCCTTGTTCATCTCCTCCAAGGCATCCTCCCCCTTTTTCCCACGACCTTTTCCGCCCTTACCACCCGTCCTCCCCTGACTCTTGGCCGTCGCCTTCTCTTGCCGTCGGAGCTTGAGGACCTCCAGCAGCTTCAGAGCCACGCCCACCTCCCCTCCCAACCGACAGGCGTTTATCGCCGAGGAAAGATCCACGGTGCTAGGCTCCAAGCTTCGCTTCTCCCGCATGTGGAGCAACATGTCCACAGCGTCCTGCCACCGCCCCTCCTTCGCCGCTGCGTTCAACAAAACACTGTAGCTCATGGCCGGGACCGGCACGTGGCCCGCAGCCGTCTCTGCTTCTTGAATACTCAGCCAAGCCGCCTCCCACTGTCCCTGCTCTAGCAGCGTCAGCACCCGCACGCCAAAGCTCTTCTCGTCCTCCTGCGGCCTTCCCCCCCCCTTGCCCTTCCCGCTCTTCACCCCACCCACCATAGCACTCGTCGTCTCCAGTCGCGCCGCCAAGCGGACCGCATCCTCCACCTTCCCCGCTTTCAAACACGCGTCCACCAAACACGTCAAAGCCACGTGATCCGGAGTGATACCTGCCTCAGTCTCCATCTCCTCCAACAATGCCAGAGCCCCCGTCACATTCCCCACCCTCCCCATCGCCGACAACAGGCTCGTATACATTATCACATTTGGCACTGACACTTGCCTCAACAACTCTCTCGCCTCGTCCAACCTTCCCTGCTGACATAACCCCTCCAATACTACCCCCACACCCGCCACGTAAGGCTCCATCCCTCGACTTGTCAATTCGGCAAATATCGCCTCAGCCGCCTCCCAATTTCTCTCCTTTCCCGCCATGCTCAGAGCTATATCTCCCGTGGCCGCGTCCGGGGCCAGGCCACGCGCTAAGAGCCTCTTCCACAGCGAGAGCACTCGCGGTCCTTCTCCAGCCTTTACGAGGGCACGCATGGTGGTGGTGTAACAGGGCAAGGTCCAAGGGACTGCACTCAAGGGGGGCTGCTCCTCCTCTAGCAGCATGTCAAGGGCTCGGCCCCATTGCCCACCCTTGCAGCAGGCAAACAACGCCCAGCGATAGCACTTTTCGTCCGGTCGTACCCCGCCACGAGTCTGCATGTCCTGCAAAACCCCCAGGGCCTGTTCTGCCTCCCCTGCCTTGGCACACGCCCGCAACACCGCCACATAATGCTGTCTCCCCACCCGAAGCTGCCGCCGGAGAAAAATCCCCCTCGCATTGCTGTACTCCACTTCGCGACCCATCTCCTCAATTAAACCCAAAGCCCTTCGCCAATTCCCCAAGTCAGCTACAGCTTCAAGCGCCGCTGCGTAACACCCTCCATCGGGGATGACACCCGAGCTCCCATCCAAAGCCAACTCAAACCTTTCCAACGCCTCCCCCGCGCGGTCCAAATCTGTCAATGCCCTTATAGTAGCCGCCAACACTAGATGTGACCCTCGAGGGGCTGCTTGGCCACGGCCTTCCACCATGCCGCGTACTTTCATGTTATCGAGCAGGGCGAGGGCATCTGTCGCTCGGCCGTAGCGGCGGTAGGTTTCCATCATGGCTGCATAGCACGCTGCATCTGGGGGAGGGATACCATCCACCCCCATTTCTTGAAAGAAGGCCAGGGCATCATCCGGGCGGTTGCCCTTGCTGCAGGCCATTATGATGGCCGCGTAGGTTTGAGAGCCGAAAGAAATGACGCGTCCTTGCTGCCTTTTCATTTCTGCAAGACGTCGAAAGGTACCGATTGCGTCGTCTGTCAGTCCTTCAGCCGCGCAGGCATGGATGGTGGACACAAAATCAATCTCCCGCATGTGTCGGTGCTTCATGATACTCAGGTATCGTAACGCCCGCTTGCCGTCACCGATGGAGCGGCACTCCTTGAGAGCTGCCGTGAAAAGCCCTTCGTCTACGCCATTCAAGTCGCTCCCCTGTCCACCTTCCTCCAACGCACTTTCCAACAAGTCAATAGCTGGCGTCGTGCCCACGCGTCGCAAGGACCATTCAATTAAAGGCGGTGAGGTCCAGGATCGAGCACGCTGCGCTGATGGCGGTGGTGAGTGTGGTGGAAGTGGTCGCTTCGATGACGCGGTAGAGGAGGAGAGACGTCGAGCCTTGTCCGCGCTGTCCTGGGTTTTCTGCGGATAGTGATTCGATGAGGATGAGGAAGCCAAGGCCATGACGGGGCGGGTGTGTGCGGTCGGTGAAGTAGTGGGGATGAAGGCCTGCGTCGTCGTCGTAACGACGGGAAGGAGGACGGTGAAGAGGAGCAGGAGGTGCATGATACCTTTAGCTGGACTGGGGCTGGAGTGGCTGGGACACAGCAAAAAAGTTATGGACTTATAAATGCATGGCTGGCTTGCTGCAGGTTCCTGTGAGAGTAAGTGTACGGGTGAGGTGGAGTGAGATTTCGGGCTTGCCGGCTTGAACAAGGAGGTCGGAGATGTTGCGTTTTCCCTCGCTTTTTCGTTATTTGAATGTTTGCCTAGTCCCATTCATCCTCTCATTCACACACTCTCAACCCTTCACGTGCAAAACGACAGCATCACCATGGAGGTGCCCATGTCTATCTATGTCGATCCGCCGGGCGGGCGGGGCAAGACGGCTGCGGCTGCTGCCAGTGAAACTTTCTCCCCCTCCTTTTACTCGACGAAACCCACCACCGACCCGGTAGGAGGTAAACACGACACGCTGACGGCAGCGCCCTCCTCCCTCGATCCACAAGGCGCCACTGCCGCCAGCCCCCCGGTAGCGCCCTGCCTGATTCCTCCCCGTCGTTTCACGCCGGACGGGCGGGTGACCTCGGTCGATTTGACCCCCGACGGGGCGTATGTGATTGCGGGCTGCAGCGACGGGACGATCCGGCTCTACTCTATGCTGGACTCGTCCTGGGGCCGCGAAGGCTTGTTGTTAGGGCAGATCCACGCCAAGGGTCTCATTACCAATTTGCTCTTTCACGTCGAAGTTGCAGGCGACGGGCGCTTTGCCTTTGCGGGCGTGCTGCGTGGGTCGGTGGAAATGTTTGCCTACGATTTGACCCGGCTGCCCAAGGGGCCGTGGGGGGACGATAACATGAACAGCTTTAGAGGCCACCAGGTTGGCTATCGCCTGAGTAAAGCTGAGGCTGAGACGTTAATTGAGTGCCATACGAATCTGGATGCCAAGTTGCGGGGGTTTGGGGCCGTGGCTCGGGTGTCGCCTTCCTCTTCCTCCTTTCGGACGGGGGATGAGATGGACTTGGACGACGAGTCGCCCGAGTACCGGCTAATCTGTGGGCTGGGCATTAAGAACCTGCACATCTGGCGTTTTCAGGAGGGGCGAGGAGGGGAAGATGCGGTGCCGATCTGGGAATGCATTTTTGACTTGGCCTCAAACGGGATGAGCATTGAGTTGCTGGCCGTGCGGGCGGGAGGGCTGGAGGCCGTCTCCAAGAGCTGTGGGCAAAATTTGCGGGTGTGGGATCTGTCGTCTGCGGAGGAGAAAGAGAAAGCACCTTATAGCGATGTGTTGAACACTCAAGATACCCGGGCTGTCTTTGGGGATTATGCTTTTGGTGGCACGTGCCAGCTGTCGTTGGTGCGCCTGGATGCCTGCAAGCAGCTCAATCGGATGGAGCTTCCTCTGCCGACCACGGTCAGTGCCCAGCCCCCGTCGGGAGGGAAAGCTAAGCGTCGGCAGCTTTGTTCGGTGAAGGATGTGGTGGGGACGCATGGGGGGGCGGGGCAGGGGGGGCAGGTATTGATCGTTTGCTCGGATGGGGGGGTGCATTGCTATGAGAATACAGAGGCCTCCTCGGCTACTGGGCGGTTGGTACCTGTCCATAGCCTGACGGTGGAGGATGAGGATGACGTGACCTTTAATCTGGCATCGGTGGGGAAGGGGGAGAAGGTGTCGCCTGTGGTGTTGCAGACGCGGTGGCTGACCGGAGAGAGTTGTGGGGAGATTTACGTGGCGCCGCTGCAGCTGGCGCAGCCCAAGGAGGAGGCTGTGGCGATCCGTCGCAAGGCCCTGGGACAACTCGATCATAATCGACTCGTCGGTGGGTCCACTGCTGCCTCTGGCATGATCAAGGCCAAGGTTGGTGTGGCGAAGGGGTTGAGCAGCAGCAGCAAAAGCAGCAGCAGCAACAACAACAGCAACAGCGGCAGCAGCGCAGGGAATGGCAGCAGCGGGGGCAATCATGCCCCTGCCAGCGGTGGGAAGGGCGGGGCGGGCCTGACCGTGACTTCTTCCAACAGCAACAACCACCGCGCGGACTCGCCCTCGGTGACCCAGCCCTTGATCCAATCCAAGAAGCCGGCCGCCAAAAAGAGGGCCAAGTCCCTGCCTGGCGGAACAAGCCTCCCCTCCGGTTCAGAAAGCTCCAGCAATAGTAAGACCAGTGTTGCTTTTGCTGCTACCGCTGCTGCTGTTGCAGTTGCCAAAAAGGAGATTGAAAGTGCTCCTACAGCTGCGCTGCCACCAGGACCCTTGCTACTGTGCAAGCCCCTGCCTGTCCGTCGCGCCCCGCTGCTGCTCCCCAGTGCTCCCCCCACGGTTTCTACTTCTGGTGGCGAGGTCCCTTTATCATACTACCCGATCAAACGGAAACATTACGATCCCTTTGCGGCCATGAACAAGCCAAAGCGAGGCAAGAACCACTTAGAAGGCCCGCCGAAAGCCATGCGGGATTTGGAGGCGAAGCGTTTGGCGGAGGACGGGGGCAGCAAGACGCAAGAGTTTTTTAAGGAACGGGTGGCAAGGCAGGAGGCTTTGCGTGGTATGCGTGTGGCTATGGAGCAGCAAGCTCGTCAGGTCCGCCTTGCAGCAACTATGACAATGACGTCGGGTTCCAGGGAGGGGGGGAAGGAGGAAGGGAGTGAGGGTGAGGCGGAGGGGGGGCAGGCGTCGTCTATGGTAGACGGGAGGGGCTTTTCCATTATCATGACCTGGGGAGGGCTACGTGAGAAGCATCGAAGAGACAAGGAGAAATTGTCGACGAAGTTTCTTGCGGAGCATGACTGGTACGTGCATGCAGGAAAGGAAGGAGGAAGGGAAGGAGAAAAAGGTGTAATATGTGTATACGTTTTCCTCTTACATTTGCGACGCTTGGGGTCCTTCTTACACGATTTATAGTTATTCATTCATATTGTTCCTCCCCCTCTTTTCCCTTGGCCTTTTAACCACAGGTTGCGAAGTCGTTTCTTGGAAGCAGTGGAGCGAGAGCGGCTCCTCTTCCACATCCACAAGCACGCCCTACCCTCCTCCGTCCGAGATCCCCTCGGCTTCTTGTGGTGGCACGACTCCCGCCTGCCCATCAAGAAGCAATGGGGCCGCTATCGAGCATTCCCTCAGCAGTCCCTCGAGGTCCAGGCCCTCACAGGCTTGTCTGATGTCTCTGGGCGCAGGTTCTCCCTCTCTGGAATCATTGCCAACTACAAGGATCTTGTGGCACGTACAGTCCGTCGGCAGCAGGTGGAGGCTGATACGCTAGCGGCGCTGCAGAGCATGGACTTGCCGTTTGCCCGTCCCTCGGCCCTGAAGGTGGTTTACCCCTATGTTGCTGATTTTTCGGTCCAGGATCCGGTAGGCGAGCGGCGGAAGGAAGAGCAAGAGGAGGCTGCGGCCGCGAAGGCGCGAGAAGCATCGACGGTGGCTGCAGTGGCGGCGGTGGCTGTGATTGAGGCAGTGTAGGCGTAGATAGGTAAGATTGAGGGGGATAAAACGACGAGAGCCCCGATTTTCATTTACATTATCGGCTCCTCATAAGAAGAGTAGTAGGATGGAATGCCCGCAACACACGCATGTCTTTTCTCTCTTTCTCGCATGCAGATCTTGCGAAACTGGAAAGAAACAAGGGGAAGGAGAGCATCAGTGAACGATTCAATCATCCAATTTGGCTTAAAATTTCGTGTTGTTTGCTTTGTGTAAACTTCGGATGTGAGAATTCCGTCGATGTCTGTCGCTGTTCCTATGCTCCACCTCTCCTCTCTCCCATCCCTACATTTGATTTATTGCGCCCTCCGCCTTCTCGGTAATAACCACCTGTGTCGTCAACACCAACCCCGCGATGGAGGCCGAGTTGGTCAGCGCGTTTAGCACCACGCTCGCCGAGTCCAGCACGCCCGTCTCTAGCAAATTCTCATACTTGCCCGTCGCCGCATTCATACCAAAGCCCCACTCATTCTTCATCTTTATCTGCTCCAACACCCTCCCCGGATACATCCCAGCGTTCCTTGCAATCTGTTGTACAGGCTCCTCAATCGCCTTCAGCACAATCTCCGCCCCAGCTCTCTCTTCCTTATCGGGAAACGCAGCCAAAATCTCCTCTCGCATGCTTTGCCCCAAGTAGACAAGCGCCGAACCCCCCCCAGGCAAGACCCCCATCTCAATGGCCGTCCGCACGGAATTGAGAGCGTCTTCGTACCGAAGCTTCTTATCCTTGAGCTCGGTCTCGGTGGCAGCTCCTACCTTGATGACGGCCACGCCACCCGAGAGTGCGGCGACGCGGTACTGCAGCTTTTGTTCGTCGTAGACGTTGTCGCAACCATCCAACTCCTTCTTCAAGTTCTTCACGTGCTCCGCAATGATGTCATCGAAAATCTCCGACGTCCGCAAGGTGGTATGTTCCCGGGTAGTGACCGCGCTTTCGGCCACGCCCAGCATGTCCATCGTCATTGTCTGAAGCATCATCCCCAAATCGGAATCAATAAACGTAGCGCCTGTGGCCAAGGCAATGTCTTGCAAAAATTGCTTGCGTCGGGCCCCGGCAAAGGGGGCGCGAACCGAGCAGACTTCTACGGTACCACGGAGCTTGTTGACGACTAGGAGGGACAGGGCATCATCCTTAGTCTCTTCGGCGACAACAAGTAAGGGCTCCCCGGTCTTGGCGATTTCTTCCATGATGGGTATCATTTGGTAGTTATGGAGAAGGGGGTAGTTCGTCACCAGCACCCGGGGCTTGCGCAGCTCGCAGACCATCCTCTCCATGTCCGTCACATAATACGCAGATTCGAAGCCTGATCGATCCAGGCGCATGCCAGAGCTGACCTCGAGCTCATCTTCACTGGTGTTGCCATCCTCTAGGAGGGTAGCCCCACCCAGCTTCGCATCTAGATCCACACGACCAAAGACGCTGGCAATGATCTTGGCCATCTCTTTGTCCCCACCCGTCGAGACTGTAGCAACTTTCTCCAGGTCTTCGACTCCTGTGACATTGCGGGCGACGAGGGGAATGCGTTCGACCAGCATGTTGGTGGCGCCCATGATGCCCTTGCGAAGGGAGACGGGGTTCATGCCTGATTTGACGTATTTCAACCCCTGGTTGACAATGGCTTGGGTCATAATGATAGATGTAGTGGTCCCATCGCCTGCCCGTCGGTCGGACTTCTTTGCTACTTCTTGGATGAGGCGGACGCCCACATTCACCTCCGGGTTGGCCAAGTCGATTTCCCGGGCGATGGTTACGCCGTCGTTCACTATCTGAGGGTAAGGCTCGTCTACCCGCGAGAGGACCACGTTCCGTCCAAGGGGACCTAGTGTAACCTGTTGTTTTTAGTTCGTTTGTAGGAACAAAAAAGGGTAGAGGAGGAAGCTCAGACGTTCTGAGTTCGACAGCTTAGTAGCGGGGCTGAGTAGGGCGGTGGGGAAAAGCTGATGATAGGACATCACCATCTTCTGGACAAGAAGACGCGAAGCCTCCCATCCACCCATGCTTCCTCTTTTCCCCTGTCTGTTGCCATGCCAAGGCACGGAAGGGTGGGAGCAAGCATGCAAGACAAACACGCAAGTGTGCATGTAAGCCGCCAAAAAAAGCAAAAGCAAGATACTCTACACGTCACGCACCTTGACCGCGTCTCCCACCACGTTGATCCCCTTCACCAGTTCGTCCAGGCCCTTGTCCCCAAACCGCACATTCTTGGCCATCATCTGGATGCTGCCTTGCTGTCTTGCCGCTGCATGGGAGGCCAGAGGGACCCATGGAGGCTGCAGGAAGCCTAGAGCGGGGAGGCTGCATGAAACCAGCAAGAGGAGCAAGGCCAGGAGCGGCCCCGCCATCGGCAAAAGCATAGACGATGGTGACGATGACCTTGTAGTCATGGTGCTCCCCTGTTCAACAATGTGGTGTGAGTGTGCGTATGTTTGGTGGTGTGGGGTGGTGTGTGTGGCTGGACATGATCGAATGCGGTTGTAGTTGCCGTGAGCCGTTTGCGGCAGTCGGTCCGAGCCGCTCGTCTTTGCATGCATTGCTTTTCAGGAAAATTGTTTTTTCTTTTCTTTTTTTGGGAGTCAAAACTGCATTTTTCCCATGTGATCTATTGAATGAACAATATGTCGTCTACTGTGTCTTGATGCATGAAATTCTACCGCGAGTCTCTATATTCTAAACTTGATTGGTGGGCATGCGAGGAGGGGGGAGGTTGTGTCGTTTGCCCACTTTTAGTAGAAGTCCGAGTCAAAGCTGTCCCCAGACGAGTAGGATGAGTTATCCGAATCAAAGTCTTCGTCCTCGCTCGAGTGATAGCTATCATTCGAGTCGCTACGCGCCCGGGCCTGCTGCTGCTTGGCCTTCTTCTTCCCGCCGCCCTTCCCAACACCCTTCCCAGGCGGCGTCTTCCCACCGCCCTTCCCCAGAGTCCCCTTTCCACCACTACCCTTCTCACTCCAACTCACTCCTTTCGCCTTCACCGCACTGCTCTTCGCAGGAGTCGCCTTCCCGCCACCCTTCCCACCCTTTCCTGGTGTCGCCTTCCCCGCACCACCCTTCCCCTTGCCCTTGCCGGTCGGCGCCGCCCTCCCCCCTGCCTTCTTCTGCTTCCCTCTTGTCGCTGGCTTCTGCTCCTCCTCTTCACTTGATGACGATTCAGCAGCACAATTATTCTCCACTTCGTCTTCCTCCCCGCTCTCCTCACTCCCCTTGCCCACCACCTCACTGCTACTGCTGCTGGTGCTGCTGGCATCCGAGCCCGAATCATCGTCGTCCTCATCACTTTCCTCCGTCACGTAATCCTCGTCATCCTCGTCACTATCCTCGTCTTCCTCTCCTCCTCTGCCTCCTCCTCCTCTTTCTTCGTCATCCGAGCCCTTCAACAGCCCCTGCACCTTGCGGAACGTCCTAGCCTTCTCCGCATCCACCCCGAAAGCATCCAACACGCAATTCGACATCCAATCATAAATCAAGTCACACCGACGACACCACCACTCCTCGTCCTCCTCCCCCAGATCTTCTTCCGTAAGCATGGGCACATGACAATGCTGATGGAAAGGCACAAGACACTTATCACACACGGCTATGTCGTTCTCATCCGTCGCGTCCCCACCACCACACACCGCACAAACTGCATCCTCCTCCTCCCAGTCACTGTCATCCAGCTGTGCGTCCTCGTGCAGTCTCTGCAGCTCGCCCATCACGACCCTCAAACCCTTCTTCGCCGCCGACACCTTGGCCTCGGCCTCCCTGGTCATCTCCCGCAGAGGGACGTGCCGCTCGTCCAGCTCCACGCTCTCCGTCCCCCTCCACCTGTCAGTCAACGTCCGAAGCTTAAAAAGATTATCGCTCAACATCTTCAAATGCTTTTTCGCTCTATCCTCCAACATCTGTTCCGGACCTCTCTCCCCCTCCTCCTCCTTACGCTCCTTCTTCTCCTCCCTCTTGCCCTTACGCGGCCTCTCCCTCTTCTTCTTGCCTTCCGCCTCCCCTTCCGCACCTGCTCCTGCTGCCGCTGTTCCTTCTCCACATCCTCCCCCCACTGTGGATGACGACAAGATAAAGCCATGCTTCCAATAGACACGCCGTTCCTTCTTAGCCAGGCGACTCGATTTCTTTCCCTTGCTCTTGGACCGCGTCACATGTGGGGTGAAGGATGAACGACGACAACGACGGGCAGCGCTGGCGTCTTCGTCCTCCTCTTCTTCTTCTTCTTCTCCTTCTTCTTCCTTTTCCTCCTCTTCCTCCTCCTCGTTCTTCATCTTCTCATTCATCTTCTCATTCATCTTCTCCTTCATATTCTTCAGGCGGCGGGGACGGCCAGGTCCACGACGACTGCTGCTGCTACTGCTGCCGCTACTGCTGCTGCTACTGCTGCTACGGCTACTGTTTCTTGTTGGGGTCGGTTGCTTCTTCGAGGCCGAGGCCGAAGCCGAAGGGGAGGACAAGGACTTTTTCTTCATGGACAGAGGAGTGCTCTTCTCCTTCTTCTTCTCCATCTGCTGCTGCTGCCTCTTTCCCTTGCCCTTGCCCTTCTTTTCCTTCTTCAAACACTTCACCATCACCGGCGCTGCCAAGGAACCACATCCGCTAATGCTTGTGCCCCTGCCCTCCTCATGATGATCATCATTCTCCTCCTCTTCTACCTCCTCCTTCTTCTTCCCGACCTTATAGGGGCGGCGCTGCTGCTGTTGTTGTTGTTGTTGCTGCTGCTGCTGCTGCGGCTTCTTCGTCTGCTTCTTCTTGGTCTTACTTGAAGCACAACTAGCCCCTCCCATCTTCTTCATAGGCGAAGCTGCGTTGTTCTTGCTGCTGATGCTGATGGTGCTGCTGCCGCTACTGCCACTGCTGCTCCCCTGGCCCATCCCCACCACTCCCTCGACGCTGTAATGCCGCCGGCCCTTGAGCGCCAGTCGGAAAGACTTCTTGGGCACTTCCTCATCATCATCATCTTCGTTCTCCTCATCCTCACCTTCTTCCTGTGAGGACGACGACGACGACGACGTGTCAGAGGAAGAATAGGAAGAGGAGACATCAGCGGCACTGTAGCGGCGACGGCCCTTGATGGCAAGACGGGAGGATCGCTTGGGTTCCATCATCGCCACCTCCTCCTCCTCTTTTGCCTCCTTCTCCTCCTCCTCCTCGTCATCATCCTCCTCCTCCTCCTCCTCCTCAGAAAGGTCAGACTCATCCTCCTCTTCCACTACCAATGTCTTCCACACATGCCCACCACGGCTCGTATTGCTTCTCGCCTTGATGTTCTCCTTCCTATTCGTCTTCTTCTTTTTCGTGTGATGAGCATGTGCCGCCGCTGACAACACTCTCTTCTTCAAAGCCGGGGCGCTGGGTGCGTGCTGATGCGCGCCAGAACTAACCTTCCGATCCCCACCCCCCCTCTTAGCCCCCACCATCTTGCTCTGTACCTTCTTCGCCTTGCATTTCCCCTTAACCTTACCGCGGCTGGACTCACCGATGACATCGTCGTCATCTTCGTCGCTCTCTTCCCCCTGCTCCCCGTCCTCCTCCTCCTCGTCATCCGCTTCCATGCCCTTGCGCTCCTCCCCCCAGTCCGCCCCGTGGCGTCGAGGCGATGTGACCATGCTCTTACGCTGACCCCGGGCAGCAACAGCACCCAACGAGGAACCTGCTCCTGTCACACCTATAGCTGGGTATGAGCGGCCTCGTTTTGGAGCGGGCTTGTGGTATGGGACCATTCTCTCCTCTTCCTCTTCCGACGAGAGATCGTAGCGGGAGCGCTTCGAGGAAGAAGAGCCATTATGGGCATGTCCTCCTTCCCGCCCGCGGGCCCGGACTCGGCTTTCACTCGTACTACAAGTGCTAGATGTGGGGCTGGCAGCAGCAAGGGCAATAGCAGTTGACGTAATGCGCCTTGCCATTTTTGGTTTTAGGTCGATGTCGTGGTGCTGCAATCGAGCTTCTTGAGCGAGCGCTGATGATGGGCTTCAGACCAAGTCGATGGTAGCTGCCCGGCTGCCTGAAAATATGCCAGCGGAACCTAAGCTTCCCTTGGCGTGTGCCCAAGCCTAGATGGGCTCTAGGTGGGATTGTGGAGGGATGGGATAGTGCGATGAGTATAAAGAAATGGGAGTGCATGGCGAAGGCAGTAGAAGTGTGATGATGGTGGGGGCGTCAAAAAAATGTAGGGATAAACCCCATTAACAGACAATCAGACAACCAAACCAAGCTCCACCACGGCGGCATGGACATCAAATACTACCTCATGTCTTGTGGTGTCGCGCTTGTGCTGGCCTCATCGTGAACAGAAATGGCAGGTTTCTAGATGAAGGCTCCCCCAGCCATATATACCCCAAGACGGGCGTGTGGCCCATAACAATTTTAAGATTATAGCCCCCCAAAAGCAACCCACGCCCACTTACCGCATCATCCACGACCCACACACATCGACACAGGGAAATAATTTCTGGGGCGTGTCCTGGACTACTGTGGGAGTCGGCCGGCGGTAACCTTTTTTTCCAACGCCGCCAAAGCACCTCCATCTCCAAGCTCCCCAAATTGTGGGCCCTCTACGGCATCAAGGCCCAAATGAGCAGCCATCATCACGGCCATTCGCAACAGCGGGAGGAAGATGAGACGGTGGAGGACCTGAGGGCCGAGAATGGCTTCTTGGAGGACCAACTCCAACGCTGCATCAAGGAGCTCAAGGCCTACCAGCTCAAAACCAACAATCGTGCCCACGTGCGGTCTCAAGCCGAGAGAATGCCTGACTTGCCCGCCTGGAACACCAGCGCAGCCGCCATGACACCGTTGGCGGCTGCCTATGACACGCGAATCAAGGAGCTCGAGGAGTTGAATCAATTGCAGGCTGGAAAGTTGGAGTGCTTGGCAGGGCGGGCCGAAGTATTGGCCCTGGAAAATGAGGACCTCCACCAAGCTGCCTTCGCCCGTGCGGAAAGGCGTCTTAACAGCAAGACCCGCCGGTGGCAAGGGCTTCCTGACAATAATTTTCTGGGTGACAGATTTAGCGAAATCGACGAAGAGGAGGAGGAAGAAGGAAAGGGCAACCTTGCCTTGGCCATCGGAGACGCAGCCGTGGCGGAGCTGGTGCGGCAGTCCGGGTTTCTGAGTGCCGAGAACGCCGTGCTCCTGGAGCAAGCCGATCTGGCGGGCCTCGAATTGTCTCGGGCTAGCCAGAAATTGGCGGAAAGAGACGTGCAGATTGACGAGCTGCTCCAAGAGCTGATGGAGACGGGGCCGCGGCTGCAGGAACAGCAGCAGGAATTGGCGGCGTTGCGGGAAGCCCAAGCCAAGCAGCACGAAGAGCAAAAGCAATGTGGCAACTCTGCGATAACGGCTTTGGAAGAAGCCTTACAAAAGACCAAGGCTGCTTTAGCGGCCGCCGAAAACAAAAGCCGGTTGTTGGAGGAGCACTTGCGCGAAGCCCAGCAAAGCGCACAGAGCCGAGAGGCGCAGTGGACTGAACAATACAATGACCTGGTAACGCGATGCCAAGACGCTGAGAGACGCATCCCAGATTTGCGTGGACAGCTAGCAACCATGGTTGGAGAGGCTCAGGGGGTTTGCGCACAGCTCGAGGAGGCCGAGGCAGTGCGCGCGGAGCTCACAGAGGTGACCGCAGCGCTGAAGGCCACTCAGCAGGACGCGGCAGAGATGGTGCGTGTGATGGAGGAGCTTCGAGCTCAGGTCGAGGCTTACGAAGGCCGAGAGGAGGATATGACTGGCATGATAGGGCGGTATCGAGAACAAGCGCAGGAGGCCCTGCGGCAGCGCGAGGTAGCGTCTCACGGGGAAGCGCAAGCCCGTCGGGAGCTGCGCCGTATCCTGGAAGCTCAACAAGAAGCGGCAAGAGGTCTGGACGCTGAAGTAGAAGACAAGGTGGCTCGTGGCAAGGCTCAGCTTATGGAGCAATACGAGCGGCGCGAGCAGGAACTCAAGGCAGAGGCCGAGCGTGCGGCGCGTATGCGGGTGGAGGTGGAGCAAGCGGGATGGGAGAAGCGTCGGAGCGAAACCTTATACGAGGAGCTGTGCACGGTCGTAAAAGACGAACAAGGCGGGGTCCGGCAGCAGTTGCTGGATCTGAGTCGGCGATTGACGGAAAGTGAAGTGGCGCGAGGGAAAGCGGAAGTGGAGGCCATGTCGCTGGCCCACGAGAAGCGACAATTCCGGCATGAAGCAGCTGCGCGAGAGGAAAAGTGGGCACATGCCAAGCGGCGTTTGGAGGAGAATCTACGAGCGCGTGACGGGGAGCTCGCGGCAGTTAAGGAGCAGTTGGTCGCCATCGAGGCCACGCTGGGATCCAAGACCCGAGAGGTGGCTCGATTGCAGCGCCAGCGGGAAAAGTCCGAGGGTGCGTGGCAAGTCAAGTTGGAAGGGCTCCAAGAGTCTTACCAGAAGCAGGCAGAGGCAACGGCGCTCAAGCTCCTGAAGGCCGAAACACTGCTCCGCGAACAAGATCCAACCATCAGCGATTTTCAGGCGCGCCACGCCCGAATACTGCAGCGTATTCGCACAGAGCACAAGGGCTTAATCGATGAGCTCCACCGGGGCCTGTGGGACGAACGGGAAGCGCTGCAGCGCGCAAACCAAGAAAAAGAAGCCCTGCTATTCCAGCTCACCTCCACCACTCACGAACTCAATGTGAGCAAGCAGCAGTCGACCCGCCTAAGGCGCGATCTCCACACCACCACACAGCAAGTATCTGAATTGAGCGGCCAGCTCTCTGACAGCATTAGCACACAACAGCGCCTTGCGAAGGACGAGGCCCGCCTGCGTGCCCACTTCAAGAGCAAGAAGCAGCAGCTCTGGGCGAGCAACGATGTGAGGTCAAGCTGTAATGCTGCTGTGTCTTCAAGAAGAACTGTGCTCGGAAGCAGCCGCACCAGCAGCTCATGCAATTCTCGACAGTCGGCCAGTACGTCCCGGGGGAGGGCGGAAAAGTTATAAGCAGTGTCGATGTATATGCGTGTGTAAGGGTGTGTTTTATTTATTTATATTGTCGAAATGACAAGAGATTGTAAGAAATTGCAAGAAAGCCGATGTGAGTGATACTACAAAACATTGAGGTCGCTAGTTTTTTTAAAAAAAAATGCTCAATATTTGACTTGATTACATTTTCTTGTCTACAAATGCACGGACAGCCGCCAGGGGGATGAAGCCGGCATGCCGCTCCCATTCCTCTACTTGAAATGGCCGAAGTATAGGGTCGAGGTCACTGGCGGCTTGCGCCTCTTCTTCTTCGAGGGATTGAGGAGGCGGGGGTAGAATGCCTTGAAAGATGCCGCAACATCGCCCGTGCCGATCGAGAACCGGCCCGCCACTCATGCCCACCGCCAGTCTTTCTTCGGTCTTGGCATAAGTCCGTCCCTGCTTGTCGCGGATCGATGCGAGCGCCCGCCCTCGCACTCGCCGAGGGGCCAACCCGCCCAGCTTCTTGTGCTGTTCCTCTCCAGGACTGTTTGTGGCGGAGGGAAATCCTAGGAATGTCAATTCCTCGCCCTCTGCCAGGGGATCTCGTTGGTCCCTGTCCTCCAATGGCATTAATTCATATGCATCTACAGTGTTCTGGTGTATAGGTAGCACACATAAGTCTAGGTTGTGATGGTAAATCGACATTCCTTGCACCCTTGTCTCGGCACCCAGCTGCCCATTACTGGGGTCGCTCTCCTCCTGTCTCCACACCTGAATCCGGTACTCGACGTGCTCGTCTTTTACAAAGTCAAGCCACGGTTCTTTAAAATGCTGTCGCCATTTGTAGGGTGCCAGGACGTGGGAGCAGGTAACGAGGACGACTTTGGAAGCAGAACGAAGAGGGCCAGGTTGGGAGAGGCAGAAGGCAGTGCCCCGGCTGAGCAGCTCGTAATCCTTCATGCCTTGCTTTGGGACCTTGAAATGTGACGAGACGCTTACAATACTGCGGAGCTGCTTGGCTAGGGGTCGTGTTCTGGTCCATGGCATGCCTACGTTAGCCTGTGCCTCGTGTGGGTGAATTGAGAGGATGGTACTTGGCACGTCAGCAATTCATGGGGAGGTTAACTCTCAAGCGAGGCCCCAATCGATCTTGTCGTGCCTTTTTCACGAGCGCACATGGCAAATACATGTGGTCTGGGAAGCCTGCTGTCTGGCGTTACGTGGCCCAGTACAAATGGGAACCCGCATTTCTTCGCATCCAACCTCCCCACGAATGCCCATACATAACACAGGACCATGGCAGCCCGCCGCGCCTTGAGCACCAGCAGTAGCAGCAGCGCTACATTACCATTACATCGCATGAGTGCCTCTATCACTTCCTGGTTCCAACTACCCGACCAAGGCATGATGCGGTACGAAATGCTCAGTCGAGGCACGGCCTTTTGCGTGCACCCGCCTGCTGGGAGAGGATGCAGCACGAGCCCTGTCGGCGCAGCAAATATTCCTCTCTATTTCTTCACCTGCTCACATGTAGCGGCACCCTGGCGCTGGCCCAAGCTATACCCGTTGCCGTGGCTGAAGCATGTGAGAGAGGAACACACCTGGTGCGTGCTGCATGTAACAGAGGGGAAGAGGGGCCTTGTGATGGAGCGATTTCTACTCCAGCCCACCGTCGTCCACCACGACTCGCTAGACGTGTGTGTGCTTCAACTACAGAACCAAGAATATGCCATGCGGCAGATGGCCAAGTATGGGCTGCAACTTGAGCCACTTGTGCTGAGCAGCAACGTACCCGCGCCAGGTCATCCCGTGGTCTCGCCAGGTTTTGCAGTGGAGCGCGAAGGAAAGGGAGCAGGCAGTGCCCACGACAACAGCTACGACGACAACATGGCGGGGATACTCGAAGACTCCGAGACTGGTGAGACAGTACATTTGGATCTGAAAACAGATGACGAGCCCCGTCAACGGTGTGTGAGTATGGGCACGGTGAATCAGTACAAGGACCGACACAGCCGTGGCTTTGCCACTATGGATCGTGTGTTGGGTGATGGGATGTGTGGTGCCCCTTTGTTGGATTTAAGGGATGACGGGAGATGTATAGGGCTCGTGGAAGGAATTGTTCCACCGATAGAGGAGGGGAAGAAGGGAGAGGAGGTGGAGGGGATGGAGCCGGCGGCGAGAAAAGCGCAGGAGGTCCGGAGGGCAATTGCGGGGAATGCCGCCTTTATCTATGGCCGTGAGTTGGTGGATTTGCTTGAGAAAGCTTCTTCGAGTACTCAATAAATTAAAGTGCGAAATCAATTGCAACGAACATTTAGATATGTAGCTCTTGTTTCTTTCCTTTCTCTCTTACTTCTCCCTCCGTCCGCTCTTGACAATGAATGGCCGCAACCTGGCCATTGTAATGGGCACCGCTTCCTCTGTTCGAATGGTGCGACTGCCCTGGTCCGGGCACACATTCAACCACTTATCAAACAGCGTGTGCGTCTTGCCCGCAGGTAGATCCAAATCCTCCGCTGCCTCAACACACGCCTCCAGCCCCGCCACACCCCCAAATACAACCAACATGTGTCGAAAAGCCGGCAAAGCAAAATCCTCGTCATCAATGCTCTGATGCCCCCTCTCTGACGTACCCACTGTCAAGTCGTACCCTTCTTTGTAAGGGCTCTCGGCAAAGACCTCGGTCAGGCTCTTGGCTAGGCGGGTTGTGTAGCCCCAGTAGAGGCCGTGTGTTTCGCGTGGCACCTCGGGGGAGACGGCCACGCCCTCTGTATCTTGTTGTGGGGGAGCTTGGTGCTTGTGTGACGATGCAGTGGAAGAAGAGGCAGCCGAGATCATCTTCACAGTGACACGGACGCCGGGCTTGAGGCGCCGGTCGAGGCGGATGTAGTTCCGCAGGCCAACATTGACAAGGGAACCTCCAGGGATACTGGCAGGTGTATCGACCGTCACGCCCTCTCGGTACACCATCTGCTCGTGTGCCCGTGGATGATGGGGCGCGTCCAAGGGATTGAGCAACCCGGCAAAGCGCAGGTCCGAGTGATGGGGGAAAATAGCTTTCCGGAGGTACTGTGGCGTCTCAATGTACTGCAAGAGACGGCCGAAGAAGAGATTGGGATCGCCCCAATTGTATGACGCCCCCGCGCCCGAAGCGTCAGCAAAAACGACGATCTCGTCCACCTGAAAGATGGCCGCCGCCCGTGCAATTTCACCTATCAAGTACGTCCGCAACTCGGGCGACTGGGCATTCAGCACAATTGAGCCCGCCACGGCAATCGAGACTGTGTAATGGCGGGGCACGAGCGGCGCAGCGGGAGCGGATGGAGCAGCAGCGGCGACAGTAGCAGCGGCAGCGTCCGGGTGCTTGCGCTTCTTGTTCATCGAAGGGTTGCTGCCCTTCCGCTCTTGCTGCTTCGGCTCCTTGTCCTTGCGAGCGCGCGGACGATGGCCTCCTGGATTCATGGTAACCTCCTCTCCGTGGTGGCGCTTGTGGCTGTTGCCAAGTGGGAGTGTTGTGGAGTTGGCTTGGTTTGAGAGTCTTTCTTCCTTCGAAAGAGGTGGACGAGGCGTGGAGGATGAAAGTCAAAATTATTTACACGGGACCGGTGGTCTTTGTCCTTAGCGCTCTGGCCTCATGGCGTGGGAGTTGCGGCGTGTTGGCTATGCATGCATGCATGGGTTCAGCGAGGAAGGTTAACCGTTTCCCGTACGTCCGACACACATAACCCACACATCCACCCGGTGCACCACCACGTCCCCCGGAGTCTTGCCGTAGCGCAGACGAGGTACGAGGGTGGATCGCTGTCGGTGGTAAGGGCGACGAGCACTGAATGCCAGAGTTGATCCTTCCTCCAAAATCCAGCCACAGCAACATGACCTAGCATGCCCTACATTAATCGGCCCCTCATTCCCTACCCCTCATCCCTTTTCCCACAGCAAGCAAGCCATTATGTATTACTCCTTCGCCCTGGAGCACGCCCGTTCGGGTCGCAGCCAATGCCGCGGTCATTGCCAGGAAGAAGGCAAGCTGATCCCTAAGGGCTGCTGGCGCTTTGGGTCTGTCACGGAAGTTAATGGCATACCAATGACGTTCTGGCGGTACGTGTGCTAGGTTGGCGGATTGAAAGTAAACGTTAGTGTGTATCACTACAAGATCCATCTTGGCAGCGTTCTGTGTGAACAAAGGGGTGCAATTTTGCTCGTGTGTGCCTCTTCCCTCACGCATTCCTTCATCCTCTTCGCCGCTGGACGATTTAACTTTCCCCGTATAAGTCACCTTCTCCCTCCCTCGTCTCACTCCTCCTCTCATTCCACATCACATAGCTGTCTCAAGTGCGTGACACCGCACCAAATCCGAAACCTCCTCAACATGTTCGGGCACTGGAACGTCTTCTTCCCTCATGGTCTCCCCGCGGACGAGATGTCGCTCCTGGAGAGCTTCTTCCAATTGACCCTCAATTACAAGAAAGAGACAGTAAGGGAACGCCTCGAGATCATCCGGCAGTTGAATCGAGGCTTGGACGAGAAGGTGGGGGTGAAAGGGGAGGGAGGGGGGCATGACCGGGATGAGACAGTAGAGGAGGCGAGGGCTGCAGCGGTGGCGGCGTCGTCTGCGGGCGGCAATGCGAAGAAGAGCAACAACAAGCGGAAACTAAAGAAGGAGGAATCCGAGGACGAAGAGGAGGAGGATGATGAACAGACGGTCTTCCTCTCTGTCAAGCGCGCGGCAAAGAAGCGTCCAGCCAAGCCGACCGAATGGGAGTTGTTGGTGCTCAAGGCGGTGCTAGCGGAGGGGGGTTCGGCAGACATCCCGGCTATTCACAAGCATGTGGCTGAGATTTTGGGCATTGCCAAGTATCGAGCTGGTCCGATCAATAATTCGGTGACGCGGGCGGTGGGCAAGGGACTGCTGGCGGCTGCCGAGGAGAAGATGATGGAGGAGAAGCCGGAGGAGATGAAGGAGGCGAAGCAGGAGGTAAAGCAGGAGGAAAAAGAGAGGAAGGAGGGAGGAGAAGAAAGTGGAGATGAAGGGGGAGAAGAAGTGGAGATTAAGGCCTGTGGGTTTCCGAGGCGTCGGCGAACGGCGAGCAAGAAGAAGATGGAGGCGGTGGCGACTGTGACGGTGTATCGTTTGACAAGGCGCGGGGAGCAGGTCTTGGGGGGCGGGCCCGTTGAGGGGGAGGGCAGTACTGCTGCTGGCGCTGCTGTCGCTGCAACTGGCGCAGAGGAGGAGGCTGGTGGTGGGGGGAAGAGGAGGGGGCGCAAACATGCCGTGAAGCAAGAAGAGGTCGCCAGGGCCTCTCGTGCTGCTATTGCTACCGCCGAGGCTCATGCGGCTGCTATTGGTGCACTCGCTGCTGCAGGTGCAGCTGCTGGAGGTGGGGGTGGTGGTGGAAGGCGAGCACAGGATGTCAATGTGGAAACATTATCCGGCCGGAAGGCCAGGAAGACAAACAAAAAGAAGAAGTTTTTGGAGGCTGTGGCAGCTGCTTGCGTTGTTAGGGGAGGAGGAGAGGGAACTGCCAGCAGCAGCAGTGGCACCGCCAGTGCGATGGCTTATATGGGTACGGCGGCTTACGGGGGCGGCGGAGCTGGACCCCAGCGCAAGAAGGAGGGGTCCGTGGTGGATAACGTTCGCCTGAAGCGTGCCTTGTCGCAGCGCTTTGCTTGTATTAGTGGGGTTTTGTGCGGTGCGCGCGGGCTGGTAGAGGAGGGCACGTATAATCCTTCGGGCATTTTTCAAGTGGCCAGCTTCAACTCGGGGAGCACCTATACGGTCACATTTGAGGTCGTGAACAGCGGTCGGGAAGGTGTCGAGCGCAAGTGTGTAGGGACATGTACTTGCCCGGACGACCAGAAGCAAGGATCGCGATATGCGTGCAAGCATCAGGCAAGTAACAGGAATGGATGTTTGTAAATTGCTGTTGCTTATATTCAGCAACTTTGTTGAGGCTTCGATTCTAACGTCCCCTCTTCTACTCTCTTCTCTTGACTTGTAGATGTTTGTGGCAGTCCGGGTGCTTGGGATGGCGCCGGTAATGCTGCAGGCTGGCCAAGGTCTCCCGGTGGCCGAGTTCGCGATCGCGCTCAATGCGGGTACGTAAAGTTTGTACTTGTCTCATGATATTGTGTGGGTATTTGCCGAAGATTCGCGCGCGCACATTGCAGTCTGCTATGTGCCTGTTTCGGTCAGAAGGTCTGGCTATCCTAATCATGAATCCTTAACATCATTTAAAACAGATCGCTTGGCTCACCTCCGTCTGGAGTCATTAACCGCCGCCGCTGCTGCTGTCGCGCATCCCGCTCCGGCTCTCAATGGTCCTTCTGCTCCGCAGAAGCCTTTGACAGCCGAGCTTGAGTGCGCCATTTGCTTCGAAATCATCTTGAAGGAAGACGGTAGCCACGATCACCTTTCCTACTGCGTGCAGTGCGGTCAGTCTGTGCATACTGAATGCCAGGAACAGTGGAACCGCTCCTCAAATCATGGCACCGGGGGTACCTGTGTCTATTGCCGCTCGGGGGGAACGGTCAAGGCGGCACCAAGATTAGGCGTGAGAGATCGTAGGGAGCGAGAGACAGAAAAGAAGGAGGTACGAGAGGAGGACCGAGACACGACATTTATAGCTTGACGACTCACTTTATGCTTGACTTACAAGATAGGCTCTGGCTTACGTGTCATTTTAGGTGGAATCCAGAAAACGAAACTGTACAAGAATTGTAAAAATAGCCGAATACCACAATGCGCCCGCGTCTTCTTTTTCCCCCAGGCTCTGGTGTACACCCCTTTTCTGTGTAGCGCTCAGAGACTTAAAATAAATGCGTCGTGATAGACACGGGCAGAATTAAAGAAGCGCACGAGTACGCATATGCGAGAAGTTTACGAGAACGCACACAACATATACACGCGAACATAATCATCCATATTCACATATGGTTGCGAATGCATCAGTGTAGCAATGTGCAAGGCAGTAGATATAATCAAATCGTCTTATACACGCAATGCAGATAGCAATCGCGCTTCGAAGAAAGGTGAGTGTGCGACATCACGAATCCTGCGTCTGTGTCGACTTGCCACAATTCTCAAGGCACTGGAAAAAGCTTAAACCCTCACATACATACTGGGCAAATTGTTTATGAGAGTTACAGACGCGCACATTTGAATCAACTAAAGAAGCAAAGGACCCGTCAAGAACAACCGCGATTTTAACATACTAATTGGCGTTTAATGTCTTTAAACTCAGCTGCTGTGTCCACACTTCGTCATATAGATACATTTCTAATTGAACCGCGACGCGGTGCCCTCGCTTTATTTCCTGCTCCCAGATCCTGCTTGCGCGCGTCCTGTGACCTTGATGCCATTACGCAGCTTAGCGTTGCCCATATTCAACCGCTTGAGGGCTTTATTTTGCAGCTCCTGCCGCGTCAAGGGACGGTCATCGTTGTCATCATCGTCGTCGTCGTCGACAATGGCGCTGGCATCATCGTCATACACACCATTCGCGTCACTGTGATGACCACCTGCCAAGACAGGGGCTGATGCCCGCGTATCCTCTCCCTCATGCGGCGACTTGTCCAACGGCATGGAGGGAGGCTCCACCGTGGCGGGCGACGAGATCGGTGGTGCCAAAATCCCGGTGTTTACAATATGGCCCGTGGTTCCTGTCTGACTCGCGGTGTAGAGCTGAAGAATCTCAATCGCGCGCTGTTCAATAAAGCCCAGGTACTGCATCATATTGGATTCTGTGACACCTTGGTTCCCTAACATCTCTTCCATAGGTGTAGTGCTAGCGCAGCCCAGCCGCGAAAAGATGCCGTGGATACCCGTCTTTAGCTGGTTGATGGTTTTGGTGGCCGTAGTGTATTGCAGCTCATACTCGTCGGCCTTGGTCTTGAGGCGCTGTAAGCGATCCTCACCCACGCGAGCCAGCCGCTTTTGCTGCGTGTCGGTGCTACTGCCTTGGCCATTGTGCTTCTCCATCTCCATCTTGTTTTTCCCAATCAGCAGTTCCAGCTGATCAATTTCATTGTTAAGCTCATTAACGTAGTTAAAGAGCGAAAAGTTCTTCTCCTCCGCCTCGAGAAGCTTGTTAACCATCTCATCAATGTCATTAATGCCCGTGGCCTCCTGCACTTTGGCGAAGGCGTCCTCGTAAAGTTGCAGTTTTTCGGGGGAGAGCGAGAGGAGAGGGTCTGTGGTTGGGGTTACCGCACTGGCGGAGGAATTGGACGCGCTAGCCGCGGTTGTCTTGTCCTTGGGATTGTTGATGCTCGTGGGTCCAACAACAGCGGCCCCTCCTCCTGAAACAGGGGCCTTCTTGACGGGGAAACTGTCTTCCGTCTTGCCCGCGATTCTACCCGGAGACCCACCGCCGGTAGCAGGTGGAGAGAGCCGCGATTGCTGTTGCTTTCGTTGACCTCGACGTTCCAGTTCTAGTTTTTTCTTCATTGCCTCCCGCGTGTGTCGATCTTCCTCAATCAAGCGGCCCAGCTCCCGCCATTCTCGCTCGAACTCCGCCTTCTCCTTCTCGGCCTGCTGCTTCATGATGGCAAGCTCGCTCTTGGCCTTGTCTCGCGCGACACATACGCGTTTGGCGTCTTCAATCACTTGCCCCATCTCCTTCTTCTTTTCTTGCAAGGATCGCTCTAACCGCTTGTAGACATTGTCATATACGACGCGGTCCATGCGCAGACGGTCGATGCGCTCTCGGAGGCTCTTGTTCTATAGGGGGTGTGTGCACGTATAAATACAAGTGCGCTGAGTATGCATGCATATAGTCAATTCATCCTTACAGCTAGGCGGCAAGTTTATCTCAGATGCTCTACATGAACATTATGCAGAATGTGGCAGACCCCCGCACACGCGAAAGCCCCAGGCACGCTCACGCACTCACCTCGGCCAGCGCCTGGTTGAACTTGACCAAGGTCTTGTCCAGGCGGTTCTCAAGGATGTGGATCTGCTTGGCAATTATGGCGTCATTTTCCTTGGAGGCATTCACACCGCCCATCCTCTGCTTCTGCTCTAGGACCTTCATCTGGGCAACCTTCATCTGTTCTTCCAGCTCCCCAATCTTCCTCTGTTGATATCAAAAGGGAACACGTGTAAAAATGGTGAGTTTCTCATACCAACGACATTTGTTTCATGTATATGTACCTTTTCCACCTGTATGCGCTGAAAGTACATCTCCGCCTGGTCCTGGAGGCGCGCTACTTCTTGTGCCGCGCCGGATTTGACATTGATTTTGGCCTCTCGGGTTCCCCGGATGGCATCCAGCCGAATTACTTCGTTTTTATGCTTGATGGCATCGATCTCTTGGCGCTGCGAATTGGGAATGTAATATGAGGTGTGAATGTGGAGAAAAAGCTCTGGCTCAGGCTCTCATCGTATTTCTCTCCTTCCCTTAGTCTCACCTCTTTTCGGACACGGACGAGCGGCACGTCTTCCCTCGTTGAGACCTTCTTGCGATCGGACGTGGCGAAACGAGTTAAATTCTCTGCGACAGCACTCACTGGTCTGCTGATGGAGGCGCCAGGTTTGCCCGATTGTAGGGCATGCGGGGGGGTCGCAGAGGCCATTTTGGGGGGGCCTATAAACTTGGGTTTGGTGGAGGAGTGAGTGGATGCCCTTCGCTCTAAAATTGAAGAGTTGAGCAAGGGCAACACGGCACACTTAATGGTTGTGCCAGAAATTTCTGTTGCGGTGTGGACAAGAAGCGTGGCACTTTTTGGAGCATGCCCTTTGGTATGTGACCCCCCAAAAAGCCGTTGGGGTGAGCGGGGCAATCGGAGCGGGGTGGAGCCGTTTCTTCCATTGGGTTCTGAAGGAGGTTGTTCATCGTCGAAGACCACATTCCCATTGCTGGGTTGCAGCCCTTACTTCACATACTTGTACCTTTCTCAGGGAGTTGGTTTTTCGTCTACCAGGCGTATCTCCGTTAACAGACCAGAATGCTTTCCTAACTATTCAACAATTCTCTATAAATGCCCCGCTTCATTCTTGGTTATGCCTCCCGGGGTGCTAACGAGCCATCCCAAATCCCAAATTTTGGCTCCTCGCTCCCGGCGTCAACTTCTCATCCCTTTACGAACGAAATCATTCATCATAGCTATTGGAGCTAGATGGGTGGCAGGTAGCACTGGATAAATGTGCCTTAGTATATGTACCCTCAGACCTTTTGGGAAGTAATAGAACGAGTAAATAATC
Organism: Nannochloropsis granulata CCMP529; assembly: GCA_004335405.1. Taxonomy (NCBI): domain Eukaryota; class Eustigmatophyceae; order Eustigmatales; family Monodopsidaceae; genus Nannochloropsis; species Nannochloropsis granulata. The sequence goes on from AFGO01000003.1 coordinate 32,817, forward strand.
TACCATGTGGGTGAAAAGGCAAATTGACACACATACCAAAAAATAACCGACAAAACAGAATAGAGGTACCAGATAATCAGACGTCCCGTTGTTTTTTAAGTATACATCTTTACAAATCAAAGCCTTTGAGCTCTCTCTTAAGATTTATAACCCGCAACCCCATCTGTCCTGGTCGCCGCCTCCTGTCGTATGATTCCCTCCTCCTTTCCTTCCCCTTCCATGACAGACAAGAAGGAGGCTATCGATCCTCGAACGGCCAATGCCGCGTCCAGCGCATCGGTCGAACTGGCACCAATCGAATTATTTTCATTGCCGCTCTCATCATCTTCATCATCTACATCATCGTCGTGGGAAGCAGGTAGCTCTTCTTCCCTCTGATGTCGATAGAGCATCGACGGAGGCACACCATGGTGCCTGGACCCCTGAATCACCTTGAGCAGCCGTACTCGATGTAAGCGAATGTGCACACCTAGCTCACAGAGATCCTCATGGGACAGCGTAGTTTCCTGTAAGGAAGATTATGAGATGGGTGGATCAATGTATTTACTATTTTTTTGGGGAGAGCAAGGGCACCCAACCCACGCCCCGCCTCATCAACGCACCGCCAAAATGACTCCATCCACATAGTTCCGTGCGAAAGGTTCAATGTAGGGCGTCAGGTTATGATGCTGCAGCAAGCGTCCAACTTGCAAAATAGATAGGGACTTTAGAGGCACATGCATGGGGAGGAGGGCGGGATGGGCTTGGTCTTTGCGGTCTGCGTCTGGGTGACAGGCCAGTGGGGCCAGAGCCGTCGTCACTAGATTCGAGGGTGGGCTCTTGGTTTTCAAAAGGAGTGCCGTAGATTGTGCATGTCCTGCTGCTTGCTCGGAAAGTAGCTTTATGACGGCTTGGCTTGTGTCCGTCCGGCTCAATGGTGTGTTCGCGGGCTTTCGAAGACTGGCCAATTTCGCCTCGAGCTCCTGCATGTGTAGCTCTTCTTTCAAAACATCGTTCTTCACAATCTTTTGGCGCATCTGGTATTGCCGCCGAATGTACTCTGGTGATGGGTAGGACGACGAGCACGAGGACGTGGCGCTGCTCATGGGGACGGGGAAACGTTTACGTTTGACACTCCAAGAAAAGGAGCTGTAATGACGGAATATCTTACCTTTCCGTTGTCGTGGTCGTGGTCAAGCGGGTCGTGGTCTGCTTTTTCATCAGCATGGCTGTGGGAATGGTGGGTGGGATTGCTGGAAAGGGGTTGCTTGGGGAAGTTCACATTGGACAAAAATCGTATTTCTGGCCCACGAAACTCCATCACAGTCGTCAAGGCATATAGAAGTAGTAGAAGTAATTGTGCCGGCCTCTTCATGCGTTCTCGTGGGACAGCGCGTATTCTGGTTGTGTTTACAATTCGGGACGATTCGGGATGGGCCCCAAAGAAAGAAGACCGTTATGCCTTACACATTACCTCACTCACCTCCCCCGGCCACCCCAGGCACCACACCCACAACACAGCAGCAAAGCATGGCAGATACATCGCCTCCAGATGCGAAGCGTCGTCGCCACATAGTGGTGTTGGTACTGGGCGACGTGGGACGGTCGCCGAGGATGCAATACCATGCCCTCAGCCTCGCCCAAGAAGACCCCGCCATAGACGTTTCCTTGGTGGGCTACCGGGGCGAGCACTGCATTCCCGCCGTGGAGAAGCACCCGCACATCCATGTGTACTACGTTGACCCCTTTGCCAGCGAAGCGCTTCGGTAAGAAGGGAAGTTTCGTTGAGGAACAGGGTAGGAGCATTGGACTCATCTTCCTCCCCCCCCATTACACAGCAAAAAGAGTTTCCTCGTTTTTGCTGCCATCAAAATCATCGCCCTAGTTTTCCAGCTCTTTGAACTCCTCCTCGTCAAGCTGCCCACACGACCCGACATGCTCCTGGTCCAGAATCCCCCCAGCATCCCAACCCTCTTTGTGACGTGGGCCGTGGCCAAGCTGCGTGGGGCTATCCTCGTCATCGACTGGCACAACCTCGGCTTCTCCATTCTCGCGCACGCCCGAGGCGACAACCACCTTTTAGTTAGCCTTGCCCATATCTACGAGCGGTTCTTCGGAGGGTTGGCACACAAACACTTGTGCGTGACGGAGGCGATGCGTCTGTGGCTTCTAAACAATTTCGGCATTCAAGCCCAGGTGCTACACGATCGCCCCCCATCCTTCTTCGGGCCCACATCTGTCGCTGCCCGCCATGACCTTTTCTTGCACCTCAAGCCGCAGCTACGCGCATGGAATGTGGAAGAGCGGTACTCGGCAGCGACGGGGGTAATGGTTGGAGAAGGGGAAACACTCTTTACAACGCGAAGGGGGGATGGCAGCAGCAGTAGCGACGTGGCCCTGCGAGAAGCTCAGCGGCCAGCGTTGATTGTGAGCTCGACGAGTTGGACGGAAGATGAAGACTTTGGTTTGCTCCTAGAGGCCTTACAAGCCGTGGACGCCCAGTGGGCAGCGGCAGCCCCCTCGTCCTCGTACTCCTCCGGAGGGGAGAAAGAATCAAGCAGCAAGAAGCCTTTCGTCGTGGTGGTGGTCACCGGCAAAGGGCCCCTCAAGGCCGAATACGAGGCACGCATGCGAGTGCTGCCTTTCCAACGTATCGCTGTATGCACTATGTGGTTAGAGGCGGCGGATTACCCTCGCTTGGTCGGGTGTGCGGACTTGGGCGTGTCTCTTCATACCTCCACCTCCGGCATCGATCTACCCATGAAGGTCCTGGATATGTTTGGATGTCAAGTACCGGTGTGTGCACTGGGATTCTCGTGTTTATCCGAGCTGGTGCGGCATGGGGAGAATGGACTGGTGTTTCGCACCGCGGCGGATTTGGCTGCTTATGTAGAGGAGCTGCTAGGGCGTTTTCCGAGGGATAAGCAGGAGTTGGATATATTGCGGGCTGGGGTGGCGGGTATGGCGCGGTGGAAGGAGAACTGGCAGGAGCATGCAGCGCCATATTTGTTGCATGGGGATGTGGGAGAGAAAAAGGGGGAAGGGAAGCCGAAGGGCAGGCGGTGGTGGTGCTTGTCGTTTATGCTGGCGGTGCTCGCCGTGGTTTATTTGCTTGTCTTCGAGGTCATTAAGAGGGGTTGAAGAGAAGTTAAAAGAAGAGATCACAAGTGAGAAGAGAGCAACCTTCAAGAAAGAGAGAAGAATAAACATAAAAAAAAACAAAAAAACGTGCCTATGTCCATTCGTTTTGGTTTCGTCACAAAAATGGCATTGGGACAATGGGCCACTGAGAGACGGCTACGGCGAGCGAGCAGCAGCCTCATCACTCTCGGAAGATTAGGATACACTCGAAGCCCTTTAGAGCAAAAGAACACCACCCTACTCCGTCTACGGTGATGACAAGGCCACGGCTTTCACCCTTGCGGCATCCTCCACGTCCTCCCCCCACAAACACAGGGTCGAACGCGAGAGACACTCTCTCATCGGCGTGATCACCTCCCCTCCCTCTTCTTTTCGGTGTGGTGTGACCCGTACGGCCCCGCCCCGTCGTCCACCATAGGGAAGACGTCCAGGTACACCCTAGCGGTTGCACCCTTCATATTCATTTTGCTGGGCGTGGTACGTACAAGAAGTGCCCTAGTTCTGCAGATAAGAAAGACTCTCCTTCTCTAGCTAGCCTCCCCTCTCCCTCCTATATCTCTTGCTGACCACATTCATTTCCTCTTTACCCTCCAGGACACTCTCCCCGCCATTGTCCATTCCAGTACCAGCAGCGGAAGTTCCATCACCACCAGCAGCGGCACCAGTAGCAGCTGCCCTCCCTCTCCTCCCTTCTGCTTCCTCCGCAGCCCCTGCCGAGCCTTCCGCGACGAAGGCATGAGTGGGACAGGCGTGGGCACGAGCGGGAGCCGTGCCCGGGCGTACACAGATGTGAATGTGCAGCGGCCACGGGAGTATTGGGACTATGAAGGGTTGACGGTCACATGGGGGGATCAGGAGGAGTATGAGGTGGTACGAAAGATCGGCCGGGGGAAGTATAGCGAGGTGTTTGAGGGGGTGAACGCGGCGAATGGCACCCGCTGCGTGGTCAAGATTCTGAAGCCCGTGAAGAAGAAGAAGATCAAACGGGAGATTAAGATCTTGCAGAATTTGTGCGGAGGGACGAATATCATCGAGCTCTTGGATGTGGTGCGGGATCCGCAGTCGAAGACGCCGTCGCTGATTTTTGAGTACATTCATAACACGGATTTTAAGGTGTTGTATCCCACGCTGACGGACTTGGACATTCGATTTTATATACATGAATTGCTTAAGGCATTGGAGTATTGCCATTCGAATGGCATTATGCACAGGGACGTGAAGCCGCACAATGTGATGATAGACCATGAACGGAGGCAGTTGCGGTTGATCGATTGGGGCTTGGCCGAGTTTTATCACCCCGGGAGGGAATATAATGTAAGGGTGGCGAGTCGGTATTTTAAGGGACCGGAGCTGTTGGTGGATTTTCAGGAGTATGATTATAGCTTGGATATGTGGAGCTTGGGATGCATGTTTGCGGGGATGGTTTTCCGGAAGGAGCCTTTTTTCCACGGGCATAATAATTATGACCAGTTGGTGAAGATTGCCAAGGTCTTGGGGACAGACGATTTATTTACGTACTTGGATAAGTATGATTTGGAGTTGGATCCGCAGTTTGACGGGATCCTCGGGAGGCATTCGAAGAAGGCCTGGGGGAAGTTTGTGACCCCGGAGAATAGGGCGTTGGTGAGTGACGAGGCCCTGGATTTCATGGGAAAGCTCTTGAGGTACGATCATCAGGAGAGGTTGACGGCCCAGGAAGCAATGGCCCATCCGTATTTTGCGCCGGTACGGGCGAATGCCGCCGGGGGGGGTGGGGGAGGGGCTGC
>AFGO01000858.1:3637-14835 GCA_004335405.1 Nannochloropsis granulata CCMP529
CCGTCGCTGGTTAGAACTAGGCGTTTTACTGCTAGCTGTTCTTGAAGCGTGCCAATGAGTTGTTGCGCTGTCATGGTCGGTTCTTCTCTGATCACCCTCTTGGTCTGTACTGACAAAGACTGGAGCCACCCTAACTCGAGAGGCACTGCAGATGCTGCTGTTGCTGCTGCTGTTGCTGCTGCTGCTGGGGTAATGCCTCCTGCCCCTCTGAGCAACAACTGCTGGTGCTGCTCCATCCTGTTACTACTCGTCGTTGGCGTCGTCGGCCCGTCCCACAAAGCCAACAATCCAAACTGCGCCACTTGATCCATCCAATCAGTACTCACATGCACCTCCAAGGGAAATGGAAACCCAGGCACTCTCAAATCGTCATGCAATGCCTGATAGCCATTATCCAAGGGAAAGGAAATGAAATCACGCACGCTGCTGTGCAGGGAGGGAGAACGAAGCTCCGCCTGAATCTCCTCCAAGACCATCATACACAATGCCCGGTCTGCTTTTAGGTCCCGTCGCTGTGTTCGTCGAGGACTCGAAGAAGAGGTGGAGGAAGGGAGGGAGGAAGCAGTACTTTCGCTCCAGCTGCTGGGACCCGCGGCGTGCTCAGAGGAGACGACTACCTTGAGAGTTAGGAGGTCTGGTTGTGTGTCGATGGGGCCAAGCGCGGTGGCGTTTCGGGTGAATAACTGGTAGGGTTGTTTTTCCTCTAGACGGACTGAGACATCGTGTCCTTTCAGTGCTCCTCTGGATTTGAGCAGGCGAGGGAGTGCTTCGGTGAGGGCATTCGTCATGCTTAGCCGTTGGCCACCAAAACGGTTGGTGTGCAGAGAGGCGAGAAGCTCGCGACGCTTTTCCAGGGCGTGGGCCATGGCGGCGTGTTGGGGGGGATGGAGAGTTTGGAACGAGAGGTCTTCCAGCTCTGTTTTGAGGCGCCATACTCCGAGCTTGCGGGCGAGGGGGACATAGACGTCCTGTGTCGGGGACGGGGCAGAGGAAGGAGAGTGAAAGTGTGAGGAACGCGTGTGTTTGCTCGATTACACTCGTAATATTACTCTCTGTCTGAACATCTATTTGACTCTACCACAATAGACGAATCAAACCAAAAAAAATAGGACAAAAACAACATACCAGCGTCTCCCTCGCAATTTTCATCTGTTTTGCCGGCGACATAAATCCAAGCGTCCGCATGTTATGCAGCCTATCCGCGAGCTTCACCACCAATACTCTAAAATCCTGCGCCATCGCCATCAGCAAATGTAAAAGGTTAGCCAACTGATCGTCAGTCATAGGCGGGGCCAACGCCGCCTCCGCCCCCTCCGTCCCACTCCTTACAGCAGCAGCAACAGCACTGTCCGCGTTCCGACTCAGGCGCTTGGGCAATTTGCTGACCTTCGTCTCACCCTCCACGAGCCTCCGTACAGTGGCGCCAAACACAGCTTGGACGTCCGCTACAGAGACAGGAGTATCCTCAACAGTATCGTGCAACAAGCCCGCTGCTACAGAATCAGCATCCATGCCTAACTCACACAAAATCTTCGCAACCTCAATCGGGTGCCTTACAAACGGCTCTCCGCTCCGTCTCACCTGACCGAAGTGCGCGTGATATGCAACTTGCAACGCCGTTTCCACCTTGGCTTGATCCTCACGGGCGGGTAAGTAGGTCAAGAGGGGCTGCAACTCTTCCCGTGCCTGGTCCAGAAAAGCAGCATCGGCAGGGGAGACGCACCACCCATGAATCATGAAAAGCTTGTTCAAACCACGCTCGAGACGGTCGACAACCTTTTCGGCGTCCGCAGCCGCTAGGGCGGCGGCCTCGGGGTCTTCATGTTGCTCAGAGATCGATGGTGTGGAAGAAGAGTAGAAAGGGGGCAGGGGAGGACGAGGCTCCTTGGGGATGCGGAGGAGAGATTCAAAACCAAACGTCGAGGCATGAAGTGGGAGTGGTGCATGGTGTGGCAATGCTGGCGGTGGTGTTGATGGTGCGGTCGAGTGCGAGGGTGTCCGCTGATAATGCTGATGATATGGCTGCAGTGCGCGGCTGAATGATTTGGACGACGACGGCAAGAGGGGCAGGAAAAAACCTTCGCCCCTTCGACCAGCTCCCAATGCCACTAAAAGGAGCAGGAGGTGCTTACGGTAGTGATGCCGCCGTGGCGGATTGTCTATCCCCGTTCTCATCCTTCGAGAAAGGGACTTGGACAAGGAGGGGCAAAGTCTATGCTGCTTGCGACTCACCGCAGGAATGCCCCGGGGCCGCAATTCCGCCTTTGAAGCATGGTGCTTTACAAAGCCGGTGGTCTGTGTATTTTCAAGTGTGTTAAAGTGTGTGAGGAGTGAGTGTGTGCATAGGATTGTGATGTGCGCTGGTACGGGAGGAACCTCAACGTCGGAGCAAGTTGCTGTGTTGCTCTTGATCACGGCACGCGCACTGGTGACGATCGAGACGGGCACGTAATCGAACCTAGACTTGTGAGTGACTCCTCGGATGCATTTAGTCTGGCTCTCTAGGGTGCATCGTTCCTGAATGGTCTTCTTTCCCACTGAGCGATGCAAGCTCATTTACGCCCAGCCCCTACCCCTCAACGCAGCCGTACACACAGGAGTCAAACCAAGCTAGCCTCCCCACGCCACCACAGCATCACGATATGGTCGTCTACACCGTCGCACGCGCCGACACAGCCACGGCAGTCACGGCCACATCAACGGAAGAGGATGCTAGGACTTATTTGGAGAGTAATCCGCGGTGAGTGCTTCTAAATTATATGTGGAGAGACAGGGACATGACAGCAAGGGCAAGATCAGGGGAGGCTATGAAGTTGGGCTTGGCAACAGCACTCACTGAATCTGCTTCTCCGATGCCTCTACTCATACACAGAGGCGCCTACACCACGGCCCGAACAGTGCAACTATCCAAAATCTTTGAGCTCGATGCGCACGTGGAGCGGTTAGCAAGCACGGCGGCGCTGATGTGGCTTGACCAAGGTACGCACAGCAGAAGGGGAAGGGGGAAGGGGAAATGGGAAATGGGCGGAGAATACAGCAGCGCCGTGCAGAATGTCAACGTGCTATGTATTGACTTGGAAATTCGCCAGTGTATTATGATTGCTGTCGATTTTAAAAAAACATGGTTGAACGCCCCTCTCCTCATCGCCCTTCTCTTCCCTCTCTTCCCTCCCTTCCCCAGACTTACCCGCAGACCTTGTGGTGGCTGCTCGGCTGCGGCCATTGGTCACAAGCACACTGCGCGCTGCAATGAATCACTACAGGTATATCTATATATATAATATCCTTGAGGGTTTTCATCCCGACGGTACACCTCTCTTTGTTCTCTTTTTCTTGTCAACTCATCGTTAACGTCCCCCTCACCTCATTCGCTCCTTCCCTCCAAACACATACCCCCAAAAAGGCACACAACTGTCACCGACCCCACAACAGCCACTACAGAACTTAAGCTCACCATACTGCTCATCTGGCACTCAGACACCTCCTTAATCGAATGCCTCTGTCACGCCTGCGCTCTCCCACCTCGTCCACGCCCGCCAATCAACGTCGAGATCCGTGGTGCCCCCCGAATTAACGCCAAAGCCAAAGACTCCGCCTGGGTTAAAAAAAGAAAGCACCTAGAAGCTCTCAAGCCCGCGGATGTGAATGAAATTGTCTTGTATGACGAAAGTGGCGCGCTCTTAGAAGGAACTCAAACCAATTTCTATGCCATCATAGAGGGAAAACTCTACACTGCAGGCGAAGGGGTATTAGAGGGGACAGTCCGGCGACTACTGCTCCAAGTCTGTGCTGCGCATAATGTGCCAGTCATTTTGGATCCACCGCCTAACATTAAGGACTTGAGAAATTGGGAGGGAGCGTTGCTGAGCTCGACGTCGCGCTTGGCCTTGCCTATTGATTGGATTGGGGTGCCGAAGGAGGGAAAGGCTTTTGCGGCCGGGGATTTAAGTCGAGCTTTTAATTATGATGATGGGTGCTTGACACGGCGTTTGGTACGGTGGGTGGAGGAAGAAGTGGCGCAGGCCAGCATGGAGCCGTAAGGCGACTGGTCATTATATGTAGATACGAAACGAGAACGGCGCCCGGAGTTCACATGTTGGCGCTACTATGGCCCCGTGAGCCTTGCTGGAAATGTGTCGAGGGTGGTTTTCCAAGGGAGAATTGAAAACTGAAGTTTAAAATAAACGATGTTTAGAACGACGATTTGTTGCTCGTTTATGAGCATTTTTCGCTCATTTCCTTGCTTTTATTTTACTACTGAATGAAATTATTAACCGTCGTTTGCTTTTTCTCAACTTAACACCTAAGTTGGTCACATGTACACATATTCGTAAGACAGACAAACCTCCCCAGTTCCGAGCCGTCAGCGATAGCGATTCGCGATAGGGGTACTCCCATTTCCATGTCAAATGCAAGGCTTGAGTCATCCACGCTCGCCAGGCTCTCATAAGCTTGTGAGGTGTTAGTTCAGTCTTCCCTCCTTGTGCTCGTCTCCTCCTCCGCTATCTTTCTTCGACTTGGGTGGGTCGACGAGTAGGGTCATCAAAATAGCATGTTGTATCCCAGCTCGTTGAAGCAAGCGCACTACTCTGGCCCCCCGCAACACCTAATGCACGGTGACCCACACACACCACATATACAGGAAGCGGCGGGAAGAGTTCTATGCACCAGCAGTAGCAACAGCAATAGTCTCGGTGGCATTTCGCGAAGCGACTCGATTACACCCCTTCGGCGCTTTTTTCAAGCAGCCATGCGTGGCTTCCTCCCAGTCCTGTTGCCCCTCCTCCTCCCGTTCTCCCTCCTACCCGCATCGTCAGCCTTTGTCCACGTGCCTCTCTCCTCCTCTGACTCCATCACATCGCGTAGAAGACATGGTTCTTCACCGGGCATAGCACAGGCAGCATCCTCAGAGGACCAGCCACCACCGCTATTATCAAAATCAACACCACAACCCCCGTCGCTCAACCGCTCCCACCGCATAAGTCGAGTCGCGCAAGACTGGAGCACTATGAGCCGGCGTGGAGCCATGGGCATAGCTTCCGCTTTAGTCCCTGCCCTGCTGACGATGGGCGCACCAACACCAGGCAAGAAAGGCGTGGCACAAGCAGCGCTTGAAGAGTTCCCCTGGGTGACCAAAGGTGGACTTCTTGACGGAGTACTACCCGAATCAGTGCTCGTCGAATCCCTTCCCTTGAACAATCAAGCCATCAAGGGCATGGGGCAAGCACTCAGTAGGATCAATGAATTGCGTGGGTTGAACGTGCTGCAAGGACCGGGGTTCTGTAACGAGGCAGGTCAAGTTCAGGCGGACCTCAGTTTCGTCGCACCCGAATCACAAGCAACAGGAGCCAACGAGACAACGGCATCTGATGCAGTGAAAACCGCCAACGGTGAAGACATATCGACCTTTCGTTGGTCCAAAATCAAGGGACTGGCAGAAATTGTCCGTGCAACGTACAACAGGGAAAAGGACGCTTTTCCTTATGCCTTGACTATTCGACCCAACACCACCGCCGAATCGCAATCCCGGCGCCGGGCGCGGTTTGCGAACGAGCTATTGTTGCTGGATAATGCAATTGCAAGCTTGGAGAACGCGACGAAAAGGGAAAGTGTATCGGATACGTTGAAGTACCAAGAGGAGTCTTTGCTTCATCTTGGGCATCTAGGCGAGCTGATGGTGGCCAAATTTCCTTTCTCTCCGCCTAAGAATGATGATCGCCGAGAAGACGATTACTTTAATTTGCCCCGGTTGTTTGGGCGGGCGGAGGCGACGTTTTTCGTGAGGGAATTGCCGAAGGAAAATGGTGCGAAGGATGACGAGCTCCGCCAGGGAAATATCACTATTATTGTCGATGGGTTCAATGCGCCCATTTCGGCGGGTAACTTTATTGACTTATGCCAGCGGGGGTTTTATAACCGATTGCCGCTGGCGAGGGAGAAGGTGCGGAGTGGGAGTACGGAGGGGGACGACGTGGAGCTCGTGGTGGGGGGGAGGTACAAGACGGGGTTTATAGACCCAATTACGGGAAAACAACGCCGGGTACCGTTGGAAGTAATGCGTGCGGAGGCGGACGGGAATAAGCCTTTTTATGGACAGGCGAGAAATACTGGGATATTTACACGGGCGCCGCCTTTGTTGAGCTATCGGACCCCACGAGCGGTGGGCTTGCTGCACCCGGAGCAGGACGGAAATGGGGCGAACAGCGAGTTTTTTTGGTTGAAAGATGATGCGCGGTGTGTGGATGCAGCGAAGGGATTCGATGGAAAGTTTACATTGATCGGTTATGTGGTGGGGGGGGGTAGGGAGGGTGACTTGTTTCCGTATTTGAATGAGGGGTTCCAGGTGGAGAACGTGCAGGTAGCGTGGGGGTACGACCATTTGGTCCGTTCCCGAGTAGGCTTTATTGATATTTTACTGCAGGGGGACGAGTGATGATAAGGGAAACGTAAAGGAGAGAAGGAGTAGGTAGTTAGGTAGGTAGGTAAAGGGATTGTTTTTGTGTTAATACATTGGGTGGGAGAGGAGAAGGAGGAAGGGGAGGAGGAAGAGTTAAGGAAGGAGCGCTCTGCTCACATGGTTGGAGCAGAGGTGCCATTTGGGGGTGGTCTCCTGATTGAAATCTCCTTGCTTACGGCAGCGAACGAAATAATTCCATTTTATATCGGCACGACACACAAGCAAGCAAGGAAATTACAACGATGAGGGCACAGACATTTTAAGAAGATAGCCTCCTGTGCCTCCCTCAATATCTTGCGCCATTCACGACCACTTTCCAGCCTAGACACGACTTAAACAAACCCTAAATCTAATTAACTAAACGAAACGAAAAAGTGAAAACCAGTCCATTAGAAAATAAGACGCGGAGTACAAGCCGCTCACCCACGCACACACATATATATGCACATCCTCTCTGTCTCTTTCTTTTCGTTTAGCTCCATTTTGATCTATCTACAACTACGATAAACTCAATTTTTTGAGTTTCTTCCCTCCCCTTTTTCCTATTTTTACTCTCTTAATTTCCTGACACATCCGGCATTAAAGACTCCCCCGCGTCCTGCTTGTGATCCGCCGCCTGAGGCGCTGACTCGTACACACATTCCACGACCCCATGCCGCGCCGTCGTCACCTCGCCCTTAAACCCCACATACGACACCGACGTCACATCATGCCCTCCATTCTCGCTAAAGAAAATGGTCAGGCTGTCAACATTCTGAAACTTGCTCACTTTCAAAGGATAATCGATTCCACCCCCATCTCCCATAGAGGCAGCGTTCGCTACCAGCTCCAATTCTTGTGCCGCGGGTAGCTCCCGACAGTTGACAAAATCGACGTCGTCTCGATTCATGAAGCTAAGAGGAGAAAAAAAGGGGTAAGCAAAGGAGTGGAATGAGAATAAGAGAAGTAGGGAGAGAACGAGGGAAGGATGAAACGCTAAAAAATCAGAGATCCGCACAAAAAAACTCCACCCTTCCTACTTACAGTTTGATCTTGGTCGGTGCTGTGCCCTCGCCTGCATGGCCCCCAATTATATTGATACTCTTGAGTTTGACAACGCGGGTAAACGGCACGAAGAGCAGGAGCTCCGGGTCGTCGTCGTGGCTGTCTAGGCGGGGTTCGGCCTCCCGGCGTCGACTGTAGGGCTTGAAAGGATGCAGGCACGCACCGAACTCACTCTCGTTCAGGCAGCGGACCTTGCTCGTATCAATAGCCGCGTACATGGACTGCCCATCGGGGTCCTCGGCCTCATGGTCGCTGTGTCACAGGTGTCACAGGAACGAATGAATGAGGAGTGTAAGATAGGTGAAAGAGATAGAGGAGGCAAATGAGGAGGCTGCACCACCTCTCTTCCCGGAAGAGACGCGCGATGCCACTGATACGATCAAGTCTATGCAATTTCCCTCCTCGGCACACTGCAAACAAACACTCTACCCGCACTTATGTCCTTCTCGACGTCAAGTCATGATGCTTCCATTGCTCGCTCACCATTCTTCTCCGTGACCGTGGTCGTGGCCGTGCCCGCAGGAATCAATGTGCTCACCCCGGCAGCTCATCCCTCCTAATCGTCCTAGCGTGACTTCGCTTCCTTCACGCTACGGTGGTGGGCTGGGGATGTGCTGTGGGAGTGAGAAGCAAAGCGGGAAGGAAGAAGTCAGTCGGTAAGGTGTCGCTTTTGAGCGCTGTTCTGTGGTGTGTCACGAGTCGTGACTCACGACATGCAGGCGATTCGCTTTTTTGGTTGGCGCCCCTCCCAAAAGGTGCCTACATTATAAAAGCATGCAAAGATGCCGGCAAAAGCTGGCTCTTTTGCCAGAATCGTGCATCCGACAAAGGGGACCGGCCTTGCTTGACGGCCACTTCGGCACTGGCCCACTATGCGAATTTGCACGGCCCATGCCACTTTTTGCACGCTACGTCTTTTTTCAGCTCCTTCTGTCCAAACTCTCACGGCATATTTTCACCCATCTCCTACTTTGTACCTATGAACAGTGTTCCTAACACAAAAATGGATCAGGGCACACGACGACTTGCTGGGGGGGAAGAGGAGGAGACCGTCCTCCCGTTGGCTCCCGGCCTGCGGCGGGCCCCGAACCCGTACTTGGCGCGCGCCATGGCCACGTCCCCAGGTTTTAGCGGGCGCGGGCAGCAGCAGAAGACTTTGACAACGATGCTTGTACGTGCCATGACTCGATACATCGTCCCTATTCTTTTCAGGGTGAACCTGTCTTCCCTCCTCACTAAACGCTTCACTGCCACCACCGGCTTCCCTGAAACACAGGGCGGGCTCGCCATGTCTTCGGCCACTGGTCTTGACAACAGCAATCACAACTATCTCCGCGGCACCGGAGTTGTGACCTCTGCTGCGGTGGGCTCGCCCCCTCCCTGGTTGCAGAAGGACGACCGAGAAGTGTTGAGGTATTACGCGTACTTCCAGGAGCCAGTTTACGAGGGTGGGGATGTGAATGCGAAAGCGTTTCGGGTCCGATACTTCACCATCTACTATTTCACTTCTTCGGGTATGTACATGTAAGATGTCATTGGTCAAGTCGCGACGATCACTTCATAAATGGCAAATGAAGATTAAAATAGAACTGTGTTGGTGGCCTGCGTGCATACACGATCACGGGTGTGCCTGTTACACAGATATATGCGCGCATGCACGCAGGTGGCGAGCATGCACAAATGGATTGTGTCATAGAAACTATCGTCAAGAGATTATATATATGTTCGCTCAAACATGAACCTTTACTCGCATCTCTGAACCTTAGGGATGTTTACCATGGAAGAGCCCAAGCAATTAAACTCGGGCATCACGCAAGGCACCTATTTGCGCAAGCAAAAGGTGCCCAAGGCCACTTGTCAGCAGCAACTCGAGGGTAACGAGCAAGCATCTCGCTTTTTCACCCCGGCGGACTTCGCTGTCGGTGCCACCGTGGTTTTTTACGGCCGAGCCTTGGTCATTACAGATGCAGACACGTACACGCGCGAGTGGCATGCCCGGACATTGGGTCAGCCACTCGGGGCGCGGCTCGACAGTCCCGACGACGGACATCGTGATCAGCGCCTACGCATGGAACAACCTTTGTTAATGCGTCGCCAGGAGCAGGAGTTGCGGCGGCAGCAAGAGCGAGAGCAGCAGGGGCAAGATCATGCGGTCGCCATACCGAAACCCAGGAAGCTCCTACCTTACCCACAACGGGACACCAAAGTACTGCGCTTTTTCTGCGCCTTCGAGGATGAGCGTCATGTCGGGGGACGTCATCATTGTGTGCTCTACTATTACGTGGGCGACCAGGAGATGGAGATCAAGGAGGCCAAGGAGCAGGGTCGGCACCATTTCCCCAACTTTTTAAGCCGGCAGCAGGTCCTTTCGGAGTCAGGCCGCCTGTATCAGGCGGAAGATTTGCGATGCGGTGATTCCATCAAAGTGTACGGACGGCATTTCCTTTTGTTTTCCTGCGATGCAAGCACTGTAGAGTGGTACGCGGCCAAAAGTATTTCGCAGGTGCCGTTGCCCGTCGCCTCGAGCGACTCCACGGGCCCTCCTTCCAAGGTCATCATGAGGGTTTGAAGTGTCGAGCATATTCTCAACTCTCAAGGGCCTTCTCTCGAGGTTTCTCGCAGAAAATGCGCAGGAACCGAGCTGATTATCTGGCAGTTTCGGGTGTTTTCCCGCATTTTGTTGTTTCTTTTCCGCCAGGAATCGGCGTGTAAAATATCACATATTTTATTTCACTGACCTGATTCCGATACTGTGGGGGAGGTAAATTTGCGCCATTTTAATTGTAACTAGCAAAGAAGTTTGTTCCATTTCTTTTCACTTTGTCGCACTTGCGACCCTATTAAAACTTACATAAAGAATACCATATCACCACAAAATGCCTCCCTAGATGCATCATGGCAGGGATTGAAATAGCCAGAGCTATGGTTATTTTTATAACCAAAAATAGTGCAATATGTGGCAACACTGTAGCTCATGCATTTGGATTTTCATTGTTCTTCGTTTCAAAATGTTGATTACTCCCTGTTACAAGTAAGCATCTTGTTATTCGCAAACACTCTGTTAGTCCAGTCTACTTTGGTCCCCTTCTAAATTCCTATTCCTCATTCCTTTTCGCTAGCACCGCTCCCTTTTGCCTTATTTCGGACAAATTGCGATAGGTGGACGAAGACTTGGCGAAAGTCGAGGCTTTGCTGGTGGGGGACCACGCGATCGGCGATCCAATTGGGCAAAAGTGGAAGAATTGACGGATCCATAAAGTAGCGTCGATCGACAAGCACAATGGCTGCCCAGTCATTGGCATGTCTTATAGCCCGACCAATAGATTGGTTGACCGCTCGCATGCATAGGTTCTGATAGTAGATCTTGCCACTCACCGGTCCCAATGCACTACCCCCTCCTCCCCCCCACCTACTACCGCTGCCACCACATGGTACATCCCCTCGGGATGATTGCAAGCTGTCCAGATATTGCAGCTTCTGCTGAAGCTCCGGATCCCGGCGATCTGGATACGGCAGGCCCACCATAACAACGCACCGAGCCATGTCGTCGGCAAAGTTGATACCTTCCGACATTTTGGCGCCCACCACACAAAACAAAATAGCCCCACCTCCGCCACCGCCACCACTACGACTGTTGCCCTTACCACCACCGTCATTACTGGGATGAAACGCTAAAAAATCAGAGATCCGCACAAAA
>AFGO01000874.1:0-16744 GCA_004335405.1 Nannochloropsis granulata CCMP529
CCCGCCCCCCCCGCCCCTGCCACTTCTTTTTCTCCCTTCATCTGGCCACTGCCTCTGCTCGGAGGAGTTAGGTGGGGTGCTTGAGCGACGGTCTCCTGACGGCGCCGCCATGAACTTGCCCCGCCCGGCCCCAAACCCACCCGAACCATCAGGTCCAGTTGCTTGCGCGCCCTTGACGCCTTTCAAACCCCCACCCGTGGGAGACGAGGAGGAGGAGGGGCTGGCTGCGCTGCTGGTAGAGGTAGATGAGGAGGATGCAGACTCAGAGGGGGCACCAAAAATGCGAGCTCGTGCCTCGGCGTACGCCCTCTCTCTGTCCGTCATGCTCTTGCTTCCATTGGCCGTGGAGGAGGGGCTTCTTTCCTCACTGTTCCCGTTACGTTGCGATCCTTCTCCGCCCCCTCCCTGCTTTCCCTCGGCCGGCCGACTCCGTCGCATCAGCCTCATCACGGGGGCCTTTTCCCCCCCATCCCTCCCCCCACTTGCACCATTCGTGCCTTTCTTTCCGCAAGTGTCAATCAGCAGCAGGCGGGGCATGACGCTTTGCGGTGCCTTGAAGAGCACGAGGGTCCGGTTGATGCTGGCCTCCATTCCCACGCCGCCACCCTCGGCTTCCCCCGAAACGTGCTCCAGGCCAAAGCGCTGGGCGAGGCGGTAGAGCAGAAGGCGGTGGTAGGACGAGCTAGGGGACAATTCCAACAGCTGCTGCTTGGTCCCGGCCTTCATGAACTGTACCATGGCGTCCTCGTATTTGAGCACATTGACGCGTTCCCGGGGGTTTTCCATGGCTCCCGTCAGGACCGGATCGATCGCCGCGTCGTCTTCTACCGTTGTGACGGCCATTGTGCCCGCCGAGGATAATCCGACACCAACCCCGCCCACTTCCCCGTCCGATGCTGCTGTGCTACCACTTGTCGCAGGTGCATCCTTTCACAGTTGTGTGGATGGAGTTGGGTGAGGATATGGCGCTTCTCGAGGCATCGGGAATCGTACAAATCGTACATGCTCATTTCCTCCTCCCTCCCTCCCTCCCTCTCCACTTCTTACCCGGCCCCCCAAACGAATTCTATTGAAGTCAGGCAAAGGGGCCGGCCCCCAATCGTCCTCGTCCGCCATTACTGTGCGGTGTGCCTGTGTTGTTTTGGGGGGGAATGAGGGCGGTGTGTGTCGTGAGCACGGGCGGGTGTGGTGCCTCGATGGATGGAGAAGCTTCCTCACTCCCCTCTGGGCGGACCCTGCATTCCAATGTCATGCGGCAGACCTGGCCACACCGGCACGAGCATATTAGGTGAAAGTTGTCAGGTCCAACAGATCTCATGTAGACATTGACAGGAACAGGGGGGGGGGGGCAAGGGGGCCTAGCCAGGCGTTAAGATGATGGGAGATGGGGGTGTGGCTCGCTGTTTCCGTGTTTAACAGACAATCGCCTTCTCAAACTCTGAAATAACAGTGTACAGCTCACACCACACGCGACAGGGGAGGCAAAGGAGGACCCTGCTTTATAGCCGCTGCTTGAGCAGAAGAGGCTGCTTCAGCAGAAGGGCGCCAAGAACGTGCCCCGACCCCTAGCTACCAAGACTCCGCCCCATCATCATCTCTTCCAGCACGCACAGCAACCATGCCGCGCATGCAGCTCCTGGGACGGCACTACCACATTGCCAGTGACGCCGTGACGGTGCCGGCGTTCTGCATGGCGTTGGGACGGTTGGTGTGGTCAGCCGTAGTACTAGGCTTGTTCATGCACCTGCAGTACTTGCTGGAGTCATGCTCCCGGCCCGGCGTCGTCGACAGCTTTGTCGGCCTTTCCATCACCCTCTTCTTGGCCATGATGCTGGTGGAGCTGGCTATCGTGGCGGCCTCACAGCGCGGGTCCATCGTCCACACCCAGTCTCGCAAAGCCGTGGGTCTGCTGGTGGTGGTGCATACGTGCATGGGGGGCCTGCAGCTGATTGTGGCGATGCTGGGCCTGGCTATCCTCTCCGACCCCAAGCATCTCGTAATGTGCGAGTCCATGACCTTGCAGAACCGGGTGGACTTGATCGTTGCCCTGATTGCCATTTCGCAATTGGCCGACGTGTCGATGAAGGCCTGCTGCTGCGCAATGCTGGTTGGGCAGCCGGTGGACGAGGAGGAGGAGCACCCTTTGCGACACTTCGAGCACCATGAGTCCCTCGTCTCCTACTCCATCGCCGAGGACCGATGGCGGGGGCGTTGCAGCTTCCTGTGCACCTGCCTTCGGTACACGACATGCCACCTTTTGTCGAGCGGGGTGGCCTCGGGACCGGAAGCGGGGGATATGGGGGATATGGAGGTGGTGGCGCGGGTCATGGCCGACCTGTTCCACTCGGAGGGGTTTCTAGACGTCTTGCCTTCGGACATCTTGGCAGGATTTGTCCTATTACGGCACGTACAGAAGGCCCAGGAGCACGAGATGGTCTCAAGACGTGACTCTGAGCTTTTGGACGCGGAGGAGCGCGTGTTGATGCAGCAGCTGGAGGAGGGAGGCACAGCTGCCGCTGCTGCTGAGGCTGCCACGACGACTGTGTCCGGAGCAGCAGCGTCAGGGACGTCCACTACCCCGGGGGTGAACCCACGGATCCGCTTCCAATGCGGCCACTACTTGGTGAAGAATGCCTTGTCGCGGGAAGACCCGGAAGATCGGAACGTGCTGGAGGAGGGGACGCACTTCGAGGCCTACGCCCTTGCCTTGTACACCTGGATGATGTACACCTACGCCAAGACCCCCTGCTACGCTTTCCCCGCCCTGGGGGCCCGACGGCTGTTTCGGATGCCGCATGGGGCACGATCGAATGTGCATGGGGATATTGGGGCAGTATTGGGCGACAACTGGTTTCGGGCCCACGAGGCAGGCCTTTGGGAATGGCTCAAGGGTCGGGAGGGCTGTGAGTTGGCTTATGCCACCTTTATCAACACCCTATACGAGCGGCCGTATGCGATTTTTGTTGATCACAAGTGGCAGTGTGTGGTGGTGGCCATCCGCGGGACCTTGTCCTTGGAGGATCTCTTGAACGATGCCCACGCCGAGCCCGGGCCGCTGGACGCTATGGGGCAGGCGTGGGGCTTCCCTGGGGAAGGGGAGCACGGGCACGTTGGTATGGCGAATGCAGCTGATTGCATTGCCAAAGACTTGTACAAGCATCAGATTTTGCATCGCCTCATCCAACGGGACCGAGGGGATTCTCCTCCCGCGAGCCCGCACACGCCTTTGACCAAGTCGAGCAAGGGGTATGGGCTGCGGGTCGTGGGGCACTCCTTGGGGGCGGGCGCTGCCGTCTTCCTTGCGCTCATGCTCCGACGCGATTTCCCCGACCTTCGTTGCCTTGCTTATTGCACCCCTGGTGGGCTCTTGTCTCAGCGGTTGGCCGAGTACACCAAGACTTTTACGCTCACCTTCGTCTTGGGTCGTGACTTGGTGCCGCGTCTGACACTTGATGCTGTCCGCGGCCTCCGGGACGACATCCTTCGTCTCCTCGCCCGTTGCCGGGCCAATAAGAACACGGTACTGCGGAGCGTGATGGATAAGGACTCGCGAGCCGCCGTGGAACGATTGCTGTACCCCTCGCAGGAAGTCCC
The DNA here is from genome assembly GCA_004335405.1 of Nannochloropsis granulata CCMP529. NCBI lineage: Eukaryota > Eustigmatophyceae > Eustigmatales > Monodopsidaceae > Nannochloropsis > Nannochloropsis granulata. Next base: position 3,595 of record AFGO01000874.1, read on the forward strand.
GCCCTCTGATTTCTTGACGCAGCTGCGAGCGTACGAGGAGCAAATGCGGCAAGTCGATCGACGGATAACTCAAGTGAGGATGGTGCCCCCCGGGCGGATTATTCACTTTGTCAAGTCTCATAAGATGCCACGGGAGGGCTGGAATGGGTGTGGCGGACGAGGGACCAAGCAATGCTACACCCCTGTGTGGGCAGTGCCGGAGGATTTGAGTGAGATCTACGTATCGTCCACGATGGCCTTGGAGCATTTCCCCCATATTTTGTTGGAGAACATGCGAAATGTTTGTGAGGAGTGGGGGATTGCCATCACCTAGACTCTGACAAGATCTGGGGGCAGGAGGACGACAGAAGAGAGGTGAGCCTTATGGAGAGGAAGGGGGGGATGGATAGGCAAGAGGAACCTTTGGCCAAGGCACTTCGGTGACGATTAGCCCTGCGCTTTGAGAAGGGAAAACGACAGGATGCCATACACGGAGAATAAGATGGAACAAGAACGCATTGTATATATGTAAAGGGCCATAAAGGGCCATCGTTGCTGCAGAAAAATGAAAACGGGCCTCACGCCCGCCAACGCTGAAGAAACAAATAATTAAGATAAGAAAAACATCCTCCTTCAACAGGGTCTCTGAAAAAGCTGCATTCTCTTCCACCTGATTATCTTGTTATTGCTCTTCTTATCTTTACATACGAGGACGTCCAAACATCCTCCTCCTTTCTTCTCTTTTCCCAGACACGAATAAGCTGTATGTATATTTGGAAGTGGGGATTTCCAGCTGTTGGTGGTGCTGCTTCTATTGCTGTCGTTTGACTCCATGCTGGATCTTTGTTTGTCTTCTATAACTAATCTTGTGTCTGTCCCCTAACTTGGCTTCTCACCATCCTAATTTCACCGTCCTCTTTTGTTTCGTTTTTATATTTTCCCTAAAACGGGCCAACATAGAGGGGCAAATCACTTTTCTCACTACACATTCATCTTCCGCTTCCTTCCTCTACCTGTATCCTTCCCTGCACCATGTTCCTATAAGATTCTTTCTCTCCGTCCCTACACCAGGTTCTTATTTAAATAGAAACGCTTGTTTAACTCCCGGTCGATCTTCCTCTCCCACTTCTCCACCGTCTCCTGGTGTTTCTTGAAGAGCTGGAAGATCTGCAGTGTGTTGGCCCGCCTCAAGGCTAGCATCTCGGCTGCCAGGTCCAGCCTGTCTGTCCTCAAGCAGGCATGCATGAATGCCACGTAAAAGGTGACCCTTGCGCGGACCTTGTGCTGCGCCAGAAGCTGCAGGGCAGCGTGGTAGAACATGACTAGATGCCCACGTGCGCTCTCCATCTGGTTCTGTTCTTCCTCACCCTCGGCCACGCCACTGATGGCCGCGGCGGCTCCAAGTGCAGGCATCTCGAGCAGGCACTGGTGGGTCTCCAGATTGGGCGGCAATTTCTTCTCCAGCATGCTTGTGAAGATCTGAAGGGCCAGCTCGTATCGGCCAAGGCGCATGGCCCCACGGAGGTACTGGTTGTACACGACCACGTTCAGAGGCACGCCACATTCCTCCATCTCCCGAATGAGGCCTTCGACGGACTCCAGGTCGCCCAGCTCCACGAAGCACTTGAGGCGCCAGACGCAGCTTGTCACATCGCGGGCAAGACCAGGCTTGCGCCGCATCTCGTCAGAAATGGAAAGGGCCGCCATGGGGTACCCGGCGTTGACGAAAGCCTCCATCAGGGCCGTGTAGGTAACCAGGTTGGGCAGCACGCGGTTGCGGCGCATCTCCTTGAAGATGGCCACGGCCTGGGTAGTATCCCCAGCCTTGGCGAACATGTCCACTGCCAGGCTGTACAACTCCAGATTCGGCTTCACCTGATCCTTTTCTCGCATCTCCCGCCACAGCGACTGGGCCAGTTCGGACTGGTGGCAGTCCACCAGGCAGGCTAGCAGGTAGCTGTAGGAGAGCCGGTCGGGAACGAGGCCCTTGGCTTCCATCAGGCGCAGGATCTGCACGGCCTTGGCCCATTCCAAACGCTTCGTGTGACCCCAAATCAGGGTATTGTAGAGGCGCGTGTCAGGACTGAGACCCGCGTCGAAGACCCGGCGAAGCAGGGCTAGCGCCGTGGCCATGTCGTCCTTCTTGACCGCCGCCTTGATCACGGCCGTGAAGGCCGGCAACTCAGGCTGCAGGCCCCGCGCCACAGCCTCCTCGAATAAGGCCAATGCCTCTGCCAGCTCGCCCCGCTTGCCGTGCAGGTTGATCAGCACAGTGTATGTGAATATATCCGGCGCCAAACCTCTCTTGGGCAGCTCCTCGCGGAAGAGCTTGAGGGCTTCCTCGGGCTTGTTGCTTTTCTCACAGGCGTCCATGGCGGCGTTGTAGGTGACAAGGTCGGGGGCAACGCCCAGCTCCAGCATCATGCGCACCACTTCTAATGCCTTGTCTGCCTGCTTCTTCATCCCGTACGCCTTGATCAGCGACGAGCAGCAGTGTGCGTCTGGCGTCAGTCCCCGCTCCACCGCCAGCTTGTACACGGAGACAGCCCGGTCGGCATCCCGCTCCCGCAGAGCTGCGGCCATCTGCGATAGCACCGCGTGCACCCGTAGCTCCCCCATTAGCAGCACCCCGCTCTCGCCGGCTTGCTGCGACGCGGTCCGCCTCGGAGAGAGGAGAGATGCAGCTGCCCAGGCCGTGGGGCCGCGGGTGGGGGCGATGGAGGCGGAGAGGTCAGGGGAACCGGCCACAGGCCCTCCCCCCGCACCACGAGCCACTAAACGGGCAACCTCTGGGCTGCGTTCGAACTGCAGACGGACCTTGCTGCCGATCCGCGTGCAGAGCGCCGAGAGCACCCCGTCTAGGGAGTTGGTGCGCCACATGCGGTCCCCCAGAGAGGCCGAGACAGCGATGACGCGGTCGAAGGGCTGGATGCGTTGCAAGACCGGTGAATCGGATTTCAGGACGCGGCGCACGAAGACGCCACCCTCGGCATCTTCCTGCATAAACTCTAGGGGCACGGGCCGCTCCAGCTCCACTTCGAACACCTCAACCGGCCGGCTGAAGATGCTGTCCTCCCCCGCGTCCTGGGCCAGGGACCGCTCGACGCAGAAGGTGATGTCGTCCGAAAAACGGAAGCGCGAGTTGATGGCCGATTCAACGCCCACCAGGGTCGTTTTTGTCCACAGCTTTTTACCCACCGTCGCCGACGCTGCAACGATGCGGTCCCCCACCCTCAAACCTGCCTTCTCCGCATTGCTGCCCGATAGGATCTCGGAAACAGTGGGCGCGCCGCCTTTTTTGGCCCCTTCCGACATGAACAGCCCCAAGGGCTTGCGTACCGTCACCTCGAACCGGTGGTTGCGCCACATTGGGCCTGTCTCTAGCCGCTGGGCTTCCCTCCACGAGGCTGCTGCCTGACGCCCTCCATTCGCCATGTCATCGTAGTCCTCCTGGTCGACACGGAGTGGTAGTTGTTGTTGCTGCTGTTGCTGCTGCTTCTCGGCCACGCCCTTGGCGGGCGCCGTGGCCCGCAGCAGCATATTATCCCCGTCCAAGTTGCCTGTCATGGACTCCCATTCCCGCCGCCTTCGTGCTGAACTGGACGACGACGATCCCGCGTCCCACCCACCTGTGGCAGTTGCCAGACAGGACGAGGATGATGATGATGACGACGAGGAGGGGGAGGACCACGGATGTTGAGATTGTGGCTGGTGTAGCTTACTGGCACCGCTACCTGCAAAGGCAGCTGTGGCGGCCGCCGCGGCGACGGTGGCTGCAGAAGAGGACAAGAGCATGAGGCGCCACCAATCTGCCGCTGACCGTCTTCCTCCGTACCCTCCTCCGTGGCTACCTTGGCGCCTTCTTATTCTGGACGTGGCGCGTCGTCTTGGCGTGTAAGGGTGCCCATCCTCTTGCTGTGATTGCGCGGGTGACGCTGTCTGCGGTGGTATTTCCATCCCTCCTGACGTGCGAAGATGTTGTCGCTCCCTTGGGGAGACCAAGTGATGAGGTGGCCCGGATGAGAAAGAGGAGGCCTGGCTCCACTAAGAAAGATGGTTCGACAGACCGTGCGGGCGAGAAGCGCGATGACCTGTTCATATTGTAAAGAAATTGGAGTGGTAGATGTGGAACAAGACTTGAGCATGTATCAATGCACTGGTGCGGTAAGAAGGCGGACGTAGTCCAAGCCGCAAGCAGTGAATGAATGAGGTGTCCTCCACACGGTACGCAAGACCATCCACAAGAAGATCAACAATATTTGTGACTCGCACATTCAAAAGTAAGCGCCAGCTCATCAAAAAACAAGGCACACGTAACAACATCACGACAAGAAAACCTCAGTCACATTGCACTCTCGTTCTGACTCTTTGCGTCTCGAAGCATCATCCTAGTCCCAGGGAGAGATGGAGGGGGAAATTGCGCGAGTGCGGGCCACCCTGATTAGACGCATACGCTCTCCACTCCTCATGCATTTAACACCACATCCACCTTTACAGCCATGACGGGTAGAAGAAGTGGAATGCCGGCTTTCCTGCTTGCTTCAGGTGCCCCCTTCCTCCTCCTCCTCCTCCTCGCCTCCTCCCCAGTCGTACACGCCTTCCGCCCCGTAAGTCATAATCCACTGCGCCACCAGCGACGCAACCGCGCACAAATGGCCATCAAGATGGCGGCAGACAGTATCTTGGACACAGAAGTCTTGATTATTGGCATGGGTCCTGCGGGAGTAGCGCTGGCTGCGGACCTAGAGCGTCGAGGCATCATCGATTACCTCCTGGTCGAGAAAGCAAGCTCGCCGCGGGAAGGGGGCACGGCAATAGGCTTTTGGACTAATGCCTGGCGATGTTTGGAGAGCTTGGGGGTGGCGGAGGGACTGCGCAAGTCTTATTCACAAGGAGAGCGCTTGCGTATTGGAACTGGCCAAGGAGGCAAGGAACTGACGAGCTTTAGCCTGGAAGAGTGCGACGGAGGGCCACATGAATTCCGGTACGTGCTGCGCAGCGACCTGTTACGCCAACTTTTGAAAATCGTGCCCAAGCAGCGAGTGGCATTTAACAAGGCCTTGGTGGATTTTCGAGAGGATAAGGAGGAAGGAGTGGTAGTAGCCGAGATGTCATGCGGGCAAACGATTCGATGTAAAGCTCTGGTGGGGGCGGACGGCGTAGGGAGTACGGTGCACAAATTACTTTTCCCTGGGCAAAAGCCGGCAAACTATGCCGGTTATCAGGCCATTCGTGGTGTGGCCAAGATACCAAAAAGTAGCAGCTTACCCCCCTTCTTTACGTTTGAAAAAGGGGTGGTAAATCAAGCGTGGGGCGCTGGCGTGCGGCTTGGTACCTTTCGCATGACGGAGACGAGTCTGTATTGGTTTGTGACGTACAATGGCCCGCAGCGTGAAGCAGGAAGCGACGATGACGGCGCAGCATTGCTACAGAAAGTCCGAAGCCTGCTTGCTGCGTGGGATGCACGGTGGGGCATTGACGCCATTCTTAAAAATACGCCCGCGCAAGACGTGCTTCGCACCAGCATCGGCGACAGGTGGCCGAAGCCTTTGGGCAATTGGGGCCAAGGCCGCGTGACACTACTGGGCGACGCTGCCCATCCCATGACGCCCAATCTGGGCCAGGGCGGGGCGGCTGGCATGGAGGATGCCTTGGTGCTCGGAGAACTTTTAGCAGCTGCCTTGGACAAGGGCGAGGTGGGGGCGGGGACGGTTCCCCAAGCCTTGCGAGCCTACGAAAAGGAACGTGGGCACCGCGTCACATATCTGACGCTCAAATCGTATGTCTTTGGCTTTTTACTCCAACTACCGTATGCGCCCGTCACATTTGTGAGGGACAATTTGGCGCTACCCTTGGTTTTCAAACCGCGGTCGTTCTTGTCCCACACAAAGTTCGAGGCTCCACTTCTTCCAAGCAAAGTGGAAAAGAAAAAGAGGGGCATGTTTTCGTTCCTGTAAAGTAGTAGATGAAGGGATTTGATAATGAATTAAAAAAAATAGTTATAAAAAAAATCTTGAGACGCGCCAGTCCCCTTTTCCCGAAGGCCCCTAGCGCCATCATCAAAAAAACAATTTTGCCTGATGACTTCATTCATTTTGAATACCGGTAGTTCAGGCTTTATAATCGGTAGCAGCGAAAGTGACACTCCGGGCGTGCGCACATACATTCTCACGCCGCGCAAACTCAAGTCACCCACGGACTTGGTATTTTCAGAATCGGTGGGTGGCTCGAAATCGGGTTTGTGCCCTTCAGAAATACGTGCGCCCGTCAGACAACCGACCTCAGGCTTTACTTTTATGATATGAGAAAAACCACGTGTCAATTCGCACCTATCCTATCGACGTTTTCGATGAAAACGGTGCTGGACCTCTTGCTCTTGTGTGGGGGAGGGAAACCACAGATCGGAGTTGCTCCGGGAGTCCCGCCCCGCAAACGCTCCATTTTCTTCCGTCGTGTTTTTATGGTCACCACTATGTCTTCCCTAATTGGTTTGATATTGCTCACAAGCCTTGAATGAAGCTATGATCACAAGGTCACAACTGCCAGAGCGTGGAGCCTCACTTTCCACCCTCTCCGTAACACAACCAATACCTTACCAGGGAGAGCCCCCAAGCCAGGAGTGGGCCGTACACGTCACATTGACGCCTACAATAGGGCACCAAGCAGCAATGCGAGTGTTGCAGCGGGGAGACGGACTCTACGCCGAGACCGGCATTTCCTAGAGGGTCCGTGGACGCTTCCTAGTCTCTTGTGTTGAGTGGTCAACTCCAAGCGTTGTCATCTTCATCAGCAACGGCCTCGATCCTGCACGCCGCCGCCCTTCGTCCTTGCAGCAGGTCAACTCCAAGTATCGTTCCGGACGCTTCCGCACCAAGCCACCTAGACTGTGTTCGCACTAGTCAATATTTGACACCGATATCATGAATGAAGCCGCCAGGCCCTTGCTGCCTGGTAAGACGGTCCCGACTCTCGTTACCCCACCATTGTCCCCACGCAAGGAGCATCAAATTGGTACCGCAGCCTTGGCTGCCTTGATATTTTTCAGCGTCAGTGGTGGGCCCTTCGGAATGGAAGAATGCGTGTTGGCAGGAGGTCCTCTTCTGAGCATGGTTGGCCTTGCCGTGCTTCCCGTGTTTTGGTCAGCACCGGAGGCCCTCATTACCGCGGAACTCGCCCCGGCCTTTCCTGAAAGCGCGGGGTCAGTGGCATGGGTGGAGGCAGCCTTTGGCCCCTTTTGGGGTTGGATGAAAGGCTATCTATCTTGGCTCAGTGGCGTGACGGACAATGCACTGTATCCCGTCCTTATCTGCGACTACCTGGTCTCGTTCTTTGAAAAGGAAGCCGAGGTAATTGGCGTCGCCCACGGGATCCATCGCATCTTGCTCTTGCTGGGGCTGACGGTGGTGCTCACGTACCTCAACTGGCGCGGCTTGGACGTGGTGGGCAACGCTGCTATTTTGTTAATGGGGCTATGCATGCTGCCGTTTGTCATAATGTGTGTCGCGGGCATTATCCAGTACCAGAGCCTCGATTTTACGCGGCTGGGCCAGTTGCCCGAAGGAGGATGGGGGGCCGTGCAATGGTCGAGCATCCTCAACATTTTATTTTGGCAACTTAACTATTGGGACTCTGTTTCCACCTTTGCGGGCGATGTCAAGGACCCCGGCCATGCCTTTCCACGAGCCTTAGCCATTGCCCTGGTTGTGGTGGTGCTTAGCACCCTCCTCCCGCTGGCCATCGCCGTGGCGGGCACGACATTTTCGTACAGTGAGTACACGGACGGGTTCTTCGGGAAGATTGGTGCGGCTTTGGTGGGCAAGTGGCTGGGAGTGATGGTTGCGCTGGCGGCGGCCTTGTCGTCGGTGGGCATGTTTGAGGCGGAGATGGCGAGCGACGCCTTTTCGCTCATGGGCATGGCGGAGCGAGGGCATCTCCCTGCACTCTTTGCCCAGCGTTCGCGGCACGGAACCCCGACTGCTGCCATTATGTGTTCGGCTCTCGGTATCGCTTTCTTGGCGACCATGTCTTTTTTGGAAATTCTGGAAGTGTTGAACTTTTTGTACATGCTGGCCATGCTGATTGAGTTTGGCGCCTTTGTTCGCCTGCGCGTGTCGCGGCCTCTGATGCATCGGCCGTACCGTATCCCGCTCGGCACGGCTGGAGTCAGCGTGATGTTGACGGGGCCCGTGGTGTTGTTGGTCTGCATGCTGGCCGTGGCTCCTCTGAAGGCGTGGGCCATCTGCGGGGTGGCTGTGATGGTGGGATGTGGGTTGTACTTTGCCCTGCACCATCCTGCCACGCGCCGGTGCTGCGACTTTTTGCAGGACCCGTTTGAGACTCCGAGTGTCACAGCGGCGGCCTGGGAACCTCTAATGGTGGTGCAGGTGTACGGGACAGACGTAGTAGAGGAGGGGGAGGAGGAAGAGAAGGAGGAGGGGAAGAAGGGGACGGGGGTGATGCCATACGTGTGAGGGGAAGGGATGACGGCGGCGGGAAGGAGGTTAGTGCATACTTCTCATTTTCCAGCCGAAGGCGATGCCAGAGAGCCAACAAAAAAGGAAAAATATTAAGAACAAATTGAGAAGGGCCAGTGCGAGGACAATTTACGTTTACTTTCCTTCCCCCGGAGGTCTGGCCTGCTGTCCATGTTGGAGAAATGCGGGGCACACACAAGAATATCCCAAATACACTCGCATACTTCCACCAAGCAGACCACTCACCGCTGACCACACACAGGCGGAAAGTTACTTGAAAAGATAAACCAAGCCAGCAGCCAATGGGCCGTCTGCTGCCGTTGCAGGTTCTCGCACCTGCCGCCGTAGAAGACCGCGTCTGGGATTACAAAAAGCAGAAAATTAGGCTTTCAAGTTCATTGCCAGGCATTTTTTCCCTTCGAGTGAAAAGGCATGCGTCTCAAGTGCTGCATGGATGGGTCTCCAGGTTCGCGCAGAAGTGGTGAGCCAGCGTATGCAGATACAGAGGAGCTCCTCTGTTGGCACCATCCGATCCAATCTCAATACCACCTCATTTTCACTCGCCGGTTGTGATCACCCTGCGAAGATGTGCGAAGGAGAAGATGTGCTGCATGACCTCCTCGGGGCATTATCATGTGCGTAGTGTGACTGACAGCCTATCTCATTCTCTTCCCTTCCACCACCGCACAGGGCAGAACGATCTAGCCACTTAAGCACAGCCAGGGCTTCCGGCTTCCGGCACGCAACCGTGGGCAATTCCCCCCTTTCTCAAGTAGCAGCATCACCAGCAGCGGCGGCCGCAGCATCAGCATCACAACGCGCATGAGCACTATGGCGTCGTCGCAACCACGTGTCCTGAACTACGACATTTTGCCTGAGCATGTCAAACGTTGCGAGTACGCCGTCCGTGGGGAGCTGTATCGTGCGGCCACGGCTAGGGTGGCTGCGGGCAAGGAGGTTATCTTCACCAACGTGGGCAATCCCCACGGCTTGGGCCAGAAACCCCTGACCTTCATTCGCCAAGTGTTTGCCCTTGTCAGTGCTCCTTTCCTGTTGGAGCACCCCGATGTCCACCGCATGTTTCCGCGCGATGCCATTGCCCGTGCCAAGGCCTACCTCAAGGCCGCGCCGGGCGGGATAGGCGCCTACAGCGACTCCAAGGGCCTCCCCATCGTCCGGCAAGAGTTTGCCGACTTCCTGATGCGGCGTGACGGCTTTGGTGCCAACATTGATAACATATTTCTAACCAACGGGGCCAGCGAGGGCGTGCGCCTGGGCTTGACTGCGTTGCTCCGCGGGCCGCAAGACGGCATCCTGGTACCCATCCCCCAGTATCCCCTGTACTCGGCCGCAATTCAGCTCTTGAACGGGAGCATGGTCGGTTACTATTTGCGCGAGGAGTCCGGCTGGTCCCTTGACTTCAACGAGCTGGAGCGAGCGGTGCGGGACGCGAAGCGGCAGGGCGTGCAGGTGCGTGGGATGGTGTTCATCAACCCGGGCAACCCCACGGGCCAGTGCCTGAGCCGCAAGGACTTGGAGGGCCTAGTCAAGTTCGCGCACAAACACAAGCTGGTCCTGATGGCGGACGAAGTTTACCAGGACAACATCTATCAGAGCGTGCGGCCCTTCATCTCGGCGCGGCACGTGGCCCTAAGCATGGGCGCACCCTTCGCCAATGAGGTAGAAATTGCCACCTTCCACACGGCCTCAAAGGGCGTGTACGGCGAGTGTGGCTTCCGCGGGGGGGTCATGGAGCTGCTCAACTTTGATCAGCGGGTGTCCGACGAGCTGTACAAGCTGGCCTCTATCAACCTGTCGCCCAACGTGCCCGGCCAGGTGGTGCTGGGGCTGATGATCAATGGCCCCCGACCCGGCGACGAGTCGTATGCACAATACGCGCGGGAGAAACAGGAGCTGCTTGACTCGCTCCGACGCCGGGCCCGGGCCATCACTGACGCCTTCAACAGCTGCGAGGGGATCGTGTGCCAGGAGACGGAAGGAGCCATGTACTCCTTCCCAAAGATCACCCTCCCGGCCGGGGCGATGGCGGCGGCTAAGGCGGCAGGCAAGGCGCCCGATGTCTTTTATTGCCTCAAGCTCCTGGAGCAGACGGGTATTTCCACGGTACCGGGATCGGGCTTCAAGCAACGGGACGGGACATTCCACTTCCGTACCACCATCTTGCCGCCCGAGAGCCAGTTCCAGAGCATCATTCAGCGGTTTCTGGCCTTCCATTCCGCCTTCATGGCCGAGTACAAGGGCTCGAGTGGGACTAGTGTCAGCGCACGCGCGCGATTGTAGATAGAGATAGAAGGGATATCAGAGAGAGAGTGAGAGGGGGGAGGAAAAACAAAGAGGAATGTGTCTAGGCAGAATGGAAAGAGAAAGGGGAGAATGAGTGGGCCGGGTATCGTGTCAATGTCTGTGTGGTTATCGATGTAAGCGCCTCCGGCATACGTAGGGCATGCCATGCGCTTCTTTGAAATTTGTGCCTGTGAGTGGATGATGCATTTTTGTGTTCTTTTGTCTGTGTCTGTGTGTGCGAATGCGCATGTGAGGGTGTAGCATGCGATTGTTAGAGAATGAAGAATCGACTCTCAGCGGCCGAACACTTCATAACGATATGTATACGGGCAGGGTGAGCGGTCCGCGCGTGGTAGCTACGTAAAATAGAGACTAATGGGGCTACTCAACTGCAGCCGCGAGCGTTGTCATCATGTGTGCGTGGAGGAGATAGAGATGGGAAACCAAAAGCTTTTTTCTTTCGCAGCAACAGATAATAACAAACGATTGAAGGAGGGGACAAAAAGAGAAATGAGGGTAAACACCAGCTTTCCCATCCAAAAAAAGACTTGCCGTTTCGCTCCTACTTTTTGCTCTCGTTTTGTACGTTGTTTTGCCCGCAGGGGGGGGAGGAGGTTTGAGGCTACCCGAGAGTGCAGGGGTGAAATCAAGTCAAGGTTAACCCATATAACCACCCCACATTACCACCACACCGTCAACACATCCACATGGTCTGGTAGGACAGCAGGAAGGACATGGGCCATCGCTCGGGGTCTCCCCCTCCCATCGCATCGCCGGCGGCAAGAGCTCCTGGGTTTAGTCTCTTCCCCATTCCTCCATGCCCTCATTGTCTTTCCCTTATGCTCGACCCAAAGGAAATGGACACTGCCGATACACACAGCATAACAGCTTCACTCAACTTGCATCATGCTGAGGGCAGGCCGTAGGCGCCAATGCCCAAGGGGGCTTGGTCTTTTGCCCTGCCCTTTTGCATTGCTTTGCGCTTGGGGTCTTCTTTTCTTTTGACAAATATGTACACTACAGTGCTACGTAACTTTCTCACACGGCCCCACATCCACCCACTGTACGTACATTCATAACAGGGAGTGAACTAAGCTTTCTTCTCGATGCTGGTGGTGGCCTGGCCAAAGGCAGGGACCGCCGCCTTGGACTAGCCAACAGTAACACATAGGTAGCCGATCGACGCCCTGCAACCACGACCACAACCACGACCAGCACCCCGTCACTCACCGAGCAGCATGAAGGGATTGCCTGGGAGCGGTGCAAATGAGTCGTCGGAAGAGGTGCGTGGTCGATAATTGGGAGGGTGCCCGGTTGTCTGTCTACTGCGCTCATTACTGCTTTCGCACTCTCAAGGGGGTTTTGCACTCCTCATCATTTCCCATTTCACATTTATCAAAGACGACTTGGATATGCAGTCTCGACCCTCTTCGTCTTAACAATCCATCTATATTTAAGCCATTCTTGCCCCCGTTTCTATCCTCTTCGCTCACCCACGCATGATGCGTGTAACCCATCCCCCCATCGCACCTACACCGTCCCCCAATTCCACAGGAGGACATCCTCTGCGCTGTCTGCGGAGAAGGCCACAGCGAGGACGACAACCAAATAGTGCTTTGTGACCACTGCGACTTGAGCGTGCACCAAGGCTGTTACGGCGTGGAGGCTATCCCGGTTGGGAAATGGTTCTGCCGTTTGTGTGAATATGGCATGGACTGCCGCAAGGTCCGCTGCGCTCTCTGTGGCCACGGAGGCGGGGCCTTCAAACCCACCACTGCAGGGGACTGGGCGCATATCCAATGTGCTATCTGGTTACCCGACGTAAGTTTCACCCAACCCGACAAGCTGGAGTTGATTGATTATTCCCGCATGGCCCCTGCCCGTCGCACCCTCAAATGCATCATCTGCCAAGAGAAGAAGTCGGGCCCGTGCGTGCAATGCCCCGTGGGGAAGTGCCATATCTCCTTCCATCCGTGGTGTCTCCTTTACCGGGAACATCCCGACATCTACGTGCCTCCCACGGAATATGAGGCCTTCTGCAAGAAGCACTCTCCCCCCATCGGCGACCGGAAGCCCCAACTCCTCCTCAAGGTCCAAGACTACTACACCAGCGGCAAGGGCGGCAGTGGCGGCCAGGAACCCATCAAGGAGACAGCTGTGGCCGGAGCACTGGTAGGAGGAGGGGGTGGACGAGGAGGAAGAGGTGGAGGACGAGGTAGTCGTGGGGGAGGAAGGGGGAGTAGGGGAGGTGCGCGTGGCGCCGGTGGTTTTGGTCGCGGGGGAATTCCAGGCTGGCCGCCTTTGCCCGCGAGGAACAGTTTGGGAAAGGGTGCTACGCGAGGTGGCGGGGGAGCTATCGGTCGGAGCAGCCCTCGCATATTTGGTGGTGCAAG
>AFGO01000885.1:0-10766 GCA_004335405.1 Nannochloropsis granulata CCMP529
GCGGGGGGGGAAGTGAGGGAGGATGGGGAGGGGGAAGGGTTAGAGGGGAGAGCGGAAGCGAAAGGCTCTGGGGCGGACGCGGAGGAGATGCACGCCGCTGTTGCTGTTGCTGCAGATGAGGAGGTAGGGTCAGAGGAGGAGGAAGAGGAAGAGGAAGAGGATGAGGAGGAGGAGGAAGAGGTAGAGATGGATGAGGAGCGAATGAGGACGAAGCAGCAGGAGAAGAAGTTCTTGATGCTTCTGGCGGAGTTTCTGGAGGGGAGCGACGCGGAAAAGAATGCGCGGTTTAAGCTCATTCCGTCGATGGTAGAGGGGCCTCGGATGATTACTTTTGCGGTGGGGAATAAGCCGGTGTTGCTGGGTAAGAAGCTGTCGCAACGTTACTGGTCTGGTCCTGGATATCTAGAGGTGGGAATCGACATAGGTAGTTCGATTATGGCTTCGCGGACCTTGGGATTGGTGAGGGACTATAGCAAGAATATCGTGGTGGAATTGGCGGTGTTAATCCAGGGGGAAGAAGAGGGGGAGCTACCCGAGAAGGTGTTGGGGTCGTTGCGGTGTTCGAGATTGGATTGGGGGTTGGCGGAGAGCTTGAAGGAAAGGCTGGAGGCGGCGCAGGCGATGGCATCGTCCACTGCTGTGTCGCCTGTGCCGTCTCTTGACTGTCCCGAAGAGTGAGGGAGGGAGGGGGGGCGTGTGATGACATATGGAGTGTGTGTTGGATGCGGTGCACATAGGTATGCTTAATTCATTCATCTTTTGACTTGTATGTATGTATATGTGTGTGTGTGTGTGTTTCCCCCCCTATCGGGACCAAGGGAAAGTACAGAGAAGCAGGACACAAAGACGAGGGAAGCCCGCGACTCTGATTTTGATGAGGCGGCATGAAAATCACATGGGGTGCATTGGAATAGTCAGGGGCAAATGAATGCAACAATCAACTACAAATAAAAAAACCAAGACTGTTGTGATGCGAGAAAATACTTCGATTTGGTTATGATGAAACATTAGTTGTTTTTTAAAAGCGCCGTCAATCGATTTCCCTTGCTGCAATGTGTCTGTGCCGCGCCACTACACTCCAGCGCGCTTACTACCTACCCCTGTGCTGTTGTTATCGTTATTTCTTCGGTAGTGCACCCCCTCCCCTAAGAAAAGAAAGTTAAGTTAAGTCTGCATGTAGTCAAATGGATGCTTCGGAGCTTTCATTTTTACTAGACCTCGCCGTGAAGGTTAATGCCCCTCTTTCCTGATACTTTCATTGCATTCTCCATGCCCTCTTCCTCCCTCCCCACCTATCCTTTCCACCACACATGTAGATGTAAAATATAATGCTTGCGTAAAACTACCTATCTAACTATGCTCTCCTACCCTCCCCATTCTCCCCTCTAAACTTCCGTCCGCCCCATCAACTTAATCATACTCATGTCATTATGAGTGCTTTATCCGAATCCATCCTTCCCTCTCTCCCTCCCGCATTATTACGACAAACCAACGGACGCAGCCGGTAGCCACTTCTGCAGCTTGCTTCTTCCCTCCTTCGACAGCCGTCGACAATCCCTCATGTCCAACTCAACGAGGTTGGGTAATGTCATCAGGATCTCTACCCCCACGTCTGTTAGCGCCTCACAGTGCGCCAGTGACAGGGAGGAGATACTATTGGTAGGGAAGGAGGACGCCGCAGAGGATGAGGGCAAGGACGAGGAGGAGCGGGTCAGAGCTGCAGCTATGGGGGTAGCAGCAAACATAGCCGTCCCTTCTTCCATGGCAGTAGGCGTTGGAGGGAGAGCGGGAAGAGCTGGTGACGAGCGAGGGGGGGAGAGATCAGGGTAATGGTTGGGGTAGTACGAGTAGGGCGCCGAGAGGGACTCGCTGGCAAAGAGCATGCCGAGGCTCTTGTCCGTAATCATGGGGCAGCCTAGAAAAGACAAATGCTCCAACGGCTGTCCTACCAACGACTCACACACCGCATCTGTCAACCCCACGCAGCACGACAAGTCCAACACGCGCAGCTGCTTGACCCCTTGCGCCGCACCAACCAAAGAGGCTATCCCGTCATCCGTTACACATTTGTTCCACGCCAGAGAGACTTCCCGCAACCGTCGGAGCTTGCTCAAAGCCGCCAATCCATAATCCGTCACAATGAAGCTCTGCTCTGCATACTGCTTGGAGATGTCCAGGCATTCCAATTGCGTAAATCCCCCCAGAGCTTCCAAGCCCATGTCTGAGACATGACACCCCCGAAGAATGAGGCTGGTGAGCGTCCCTTCCAAAGGAAAAAGATTAACAACCGCCTCGTCGTTCACGGCGTCGCAGAACGACATGTCCAGCTTACGTATACCCTTGAACCGAGACTCTATGTGGCTGAGGGCATCAAGGCCGAGCTTAGGGAGGCGAGAGAGGTCCATTTCTTGGTAGCAACACGAGGCCATGCTGTACATGTGCTTGCTCACCAGGGAGAGGCGATTCAACACGAAAAGCGAGTCGAAGTGACCAGAGAAAAGGACACGCGCCTGAATGTCCTCGGGTAGCATGTTGAAGGTAACTGGCTTGCTGGTGCTGGTCGTGCCGGCCGCGGGAACCCGCGAGCCAAGGCGCTGGCCATGGCCACTGCTGCAGCAGCTGCCAATGCCACTAGTGCAGCTGTGCCCTGTACGCTTCCCTTTGTTGCTGCTCGTAGCCTTGCTGGTCGTGATCATTACGGTACTACTGGCGATGCCACTGCCTCGCTGGTGCCGGACACGGGGTGGTGGTGCCTTTTGTGCCGTGGCTGACAAGCGGCGCTTGACGACCTTGCGGGGTTGCACGGCCACAGCGACCGTGGTAGGGCCATGCGACCGGCGCCGCTTGCCCGTCGTGGCTGTGGTGGCGACATTAAAAGATTTACGGCCGTCTCCTTCGGTTGGCATGAGTGCTGGTTCGTGGGCTTCGGCTGGTCTGGGCGTTCGATCGACCTCCTACCTGTGCCTGGGTTAGTGGGGTGGGTGGTGGGTAAGTAAAAGCGGCGGGCACAGGAGCGCAGGCATTTTTAGCCGTAAGGCCCTGTAGATGTGCCAGGAAGCGCTTTCGGTGCATGTGAAATGCGCGGGGCAGCGTGAGGCATGCTGTGTCCGCCATGCGTTTGATTTTTGGATTACGTAGACCCCAAGAGCTAAGGCGGCAAGCGTTGTGGCGGTCGCGGACAGGCAGCAGTTTTGGAGCCAGGTCTATGGCTGTGGGGCATGATATAGTTCCTAGCAGTGCGCGTAATGGTCACGCCTGGCTTGTGGGTGTGGGATGAGGTGTGGTTGTTTGTGTGCAATGCGTTTGGTTGGGCGCGCAAGGAGAGGGCAAAGCAAAAGGAAGGAATGTGGCGGCGATTGCTTGGCGCCAAGCGAGGCTTGCCTGTTCCTTGTTCCTTTCCCACGTATGCAGTCACACCATCTCTATGTTTGGCTTTCCCTCATATATGCATAAGCAGCACCTTTTTTGCTTGTCCACACCTGTGGCCTGGTAGTTACTGAATCGCAACGGACTCGCTGACCTCAGTTCAGGCGATACACAATCACAGCATCCATGATTGTAAACCGACCCCCACCACAGCACATGCAACACGCTCACACTGTCACCCCACAACCCTAACTGCAGGCCCCTCGCTTCGCAATGGCGCCGTCTAACCAACAAGAACCCGCGTCCGTGCCGCCACACGCCGCCTTTTCCCCTAGCTCGCCTGCCACCGCCACCATCACCCCGGGAAGAAGAAGACGCGCTCCCCTCGCCTCCCCCTTCCTCCTCTTCGTCTCTCTGGCCGTCCTGCTCCCTGGGCTTCTCCACGCCATTCAGTTGGACGTGGAGCCCTACAGCTCTCGCTGCATCTCTGACGACTACGCACCCGACGAAGACTCAACGATCAAGGTGCGGGCTGTAGGACGCGTCCAAGAAAACGTCCGGGCCACGGTCTCAAATCCCGACGGCCGGTCCGTGTGGGATAGCTACATAACGGCCCAAACACAAGATGTACCCGTTCCCGCGGAGAATTTCGGATTGTATCGCATTTGTTTCTCGAACGGCGGATCTGCGGTGCAGCGGGTGGAGGTGGGGTTGCTGGACCGAGCGGTAAAGTTGGGCCAGAAATTCGATTCCGCCAAGACCAAAGAGCACCTGCGGCCTTTGCAGCTCTTGTTTCGCCGCGCCGAGCTTACTGTGGCGGGGGTTAGCAAGGAATTGGACAGCGTCCGGCAACGGGAGGCGGCGTTGCGGGAGACCAGCGAGACGACGGATACTCGGATCCAGTGGTTCTCCATTTTTTCGATTGTGATTTTATTGGCCGTAAGCTTATGGCAGGTGACGTTCCTCAAGTCCTTCTTTCGGTCTAAGAAGCTCCTGTGAGAGGAGAACGAACATAGACAAGTAATTAAAGAGAAGGGAATGACAAGGCAAAGGAAAATGACACAAAAGCCGCATCGAGAAATAAGTGTGTTGCGACTGCACCGCCTTGTCTGTTCGACCTGTTCTGTTTTTCTTTCTTCCTTTCCAGACGTATTGAAGTCCCGTTGTTTGTCATTTGAAGATAAGATCACCCTCTTTCCTATATACGTTATCTTCACAAGGGAGTGCGTCCACGCATTACTGCCCCCACGTCGCTGTCGACCTGTACAAGATTCCTCCCAGCACCTTCTCGCTCATCCTCTCGACTCGTATCCTACATACAGGTATGGTGACTACCTTTCTTGAATACATGTATAGTGACTACCTTTCTTGAGATTTTGGCTCCATTTCTCTAAATTCATGTTTCTTGGCCTCTTCACCGCCAAGGTCCAGAGGAGGATGAGAAGGCCGCGGCTGCTGCTGCAGCCCACCCATGCTCGGCATGGCGCGAGTGGTGCCGGTCGATGTAGGACATGGGGGGTGACGAGGGAGAGGAAGGGGGGGAGCGCGAGGGTATGGGTGCTGCCCTAGGATTCAGCAGCATGACCCATGGCACAGCCTCCTCTTTGTCGTCACTCTTTTCCTCGTCGCACTTCTCCTCCTGTTTTCCTCCTCCCTCTTCATTCAAGCTGCTGCTGCTGCTGATGATAGTGGTGGTGCTGCTGCTGATGTTGGCGTCACAGCTGCTCTCGTCCGTCGCCACCTCTGCCTCTCGCCGCGCCTTCGCTCGATGCTCCTCTAACCCCGACGCAAACAAGACATACCCCTCCTTCCTCGCCAAGGCCTCTACCGCCACCTCTACCGCCGTCACATCGAGCAGCCCCTGCACCCCCAGCCCGTCCACCAAGCACCAAGCCACTGGCCATGGGGTCTGCTTCAGCTGCACAAACGCCAACTGCGTCCTGACGTAATCATCCATGCTCTCCTCGCCCTTCTCCACCTCCTCTTCCACTCCAGCCAATCGCAGCTGCTGCTTGCTCGGGGCTCCAGCGAGTGCCATCCCTAACCCCTTTACATACTTCCCACCCTCTGCCAACGCCAAACACATCGCCCCACGTAGAAAAGAAGACATCGGAAGCTGATGCTTCGACAGCAGCTCTGACATTCCCTCCACCACCTCAACCCCCCGCCCCTCCTTCGCCGCCCGCAAGACAAGTAAGGCTGAGGCCGCGCTGGGCAGGAGGCGTCCCGGGGACGCAACCACCTCTTCCACAAATGCCAGCCCTTCCTCCCACCGTCCCTCGGCCCCAAACGCCGTCAACAGCGCACTCACATTGAAATTATCCAACCCGCTCTCCCTCCTTGCCTCCTTCATCATGCCCCACCATCGCAAAACCCCTCCCTGGTCACCGCTCCGCGCACATACATGCATGGCAAGGTTATATGCGTAGGCATCCATACCCTCCCTCAAGTCCTCCCTCCCCTCGATCTCATCCAAAAAACGCCTCGCCTCCCCATACTTCCCCGCCTTCCCGCAGGCATGCATGGCAAAGGTGTATGTCTTCAGAGTCCTCACCCCTCCCTCCCTCCCTTCCAAACCCTTCACCAACCCCACGACCTCCTTCCACCTCCCCGCCTTCCCGCATGCATACGCCGCCAAAGCATAACACACCTCCTTCTCGTCCGTGATGCCAAGCTCATGCATTCCTTCCACGCACATCAAGACCTTTCTCCACTCCCCCACCCTCGCAAACGCTTTCATCAACGTCCCAAAGGCTACATGCGTCGGTAAAATTCCACCCTTCCTTCCCTCGCCCCCTCCTTCCTTCCCCACCTGACACATCTCCTCAAAGAACACGGACAAGGCCCCTTCCACGTCGTTTGCTTCTGCATATACGTCAAGCAATGCACAGTAAGACACGTGATCCGGTAATAACTCTCGGGTCTGCATGCGTGCCAGGAGTGCGCGCGCCGCTGCTGTGGTGTCAATAGCAGCAGCAACAGCAGCAGCATCAGCGGCAGCAGAAGTAGTAACAGCAGCAGTAACGGCAGAGGGGGGGCAAGGTGGACGGGGGAGACGCTGAATGGAGGAACAGGACGCATACGGATGGAAGGCACGGTTAGTTTTCGCAAGAGCGATCATGGCGTTGTTGTAGCTCTCTGTATTGGTCCTGACTCCTGCTTCTTCTTCCGCCCAGGTCAGGAAGTTCAGGGCGTCCTCCCCCAACCTCTCCCTCGCCAGCCCTTTCAAAATCATGTTGGTCGTGTTGCGGTCGAGGCGGAGGTTCTTTTCGGTCTGCAGCAGACGGACGGCTTGGAGGGGTTGGTGGGAGTACCGGTAGCTTCTGAGTAGGTGCCATCGAGGAGAGTACAGTTGTCCCGCGCTCCCGATGGGAATGGGAGAAGGGGGGAGGAATGACGGTCGTCGCGCATCCTCCTTCCCTTCTTCATGGGGAGGGGAAAGGGCTTGAGGATGCTGCATTCTATCGAGCAGCCATTGGCATTGCGTGGGTTGGCCGGCGTCGGCTAGCTGGCGCAAGGCACGGTGGTATTGCGAGGGGGCGGGCCAGGCCGCAGGGGCCAAGTAGGTGAACACGTTTCGGAAAAATGCCATGGTGGTAGGCCACGAACTGGTGTCAGTGATGGGGAGGATGGTGAAGGCTATTCGGGTGCAGGCCTTGTCGTAAGAGGTGGCGAGGTTTGGCATAGTTAAAACATCGAGGGCTTCTTCGATCCCTTGTTCTCCCTCCGTTCGCTTACGCTGGGCGAGGCAGAGGTAGAGGACTTCATAGACCGTGCTTGAGATAAGAAGGCGAACGGAGGAGGGGGTCGGGGAGGAGGAAGGGGAACGTTGGTGTAGTGCGTCGAGTTGCCAGAGGTGGGCCATAGCGGCGGGGAGGTCTTTGTCATGGACTGACTGGGTGACGCGGTGGGCGAGGGCCTCGTAGGCAGGCGGGGCTGGAAAGAGGTACCGCGGGGTAGGCCGGAGATTAGCCATGACTTTATCGTTCCGATCGTCAGGAGGCGACTCGTTGTACTGGTGCTGGTGGTGGTTGATAATGTGAGGCCTGCGCTGCCCGTTCCTGACGGACGTGGCGGCAGGGGGGCGCTTCATGGTGGTGGTGGACGAAATCGAGCGGGAGGGCAAGTTGGAGAAGGACGAGGTGGCTTCACGCCACGCAGAAGAGGATAAGGGCTTCTTTTTGTCTGTGCCCCGGTTTGTCTGTGTTGGTGCGGTTGGAAGAAACGCATTTAGAGACCTTTGCTTGACCGCGAATGTCCTACGGCTGATAATGCCACAGGAGAACCCACAATCCACGTACCGTCATATTGGTGGAGAACGACGATGCCAGCACGCGCAATGATGTTGTGGGGGCTGTCTTTGCGCCTTGGGGCCGGAGGGGGCGCCACAGGGAGGCCATGTGTTTCGTTCGTACGTGGTGTATGGTAGGACCGCGGGGGGCTGCGTGCTCTGATGCTGTTGCGACTGCGGGTTATAGAAGAGGGGCAAACGTGGTGAAAAAACGTGGCAAATATGGCATTAATGGCGAATGTGGGTATAGGTTTGCCACCAGGAGTTGGCATGGCAAAAGAAAACAGAGTAAATCAGGGAGCGTACAATCGGCTGAGGTGGCGGAGAAAGACAAAGCTCCGGGTAGCGTGCCGTTGCTTTTTGCTTGGAGATGGGTTTGGATGGGATTTGGAACTTTCCGGAGAGGAAATTAAAACTCATGAACTACAAATAGCATTCATTACCGTCGTCCAAATTGTTATCTTCCGATGCTTTAATCCACTCCTCCTTTCCCTGCCCTAGGCCCCTCTTACGCCCATCCCACTGCTCGACCTACGGACGCGTCGCCGGCGTTGCTCATGCGACAAAGCCATGAAGCCTTTGACTAAGAACGACATAGCTTCCACTTGCTCGCAGGAAAAATCGATGGTGCGATCCGCAGTGATAAGAGAAAAGGATTTCGACAAGTCACGATTTTTGCAGGCTGCCCGCAACAAAGCCGTGCCCGTCTCCCCTGGGGCCGAGAGGTCTAGAGCCGTGCCCCGACGCACCTGATGATAGTGAGTTATTGATAGGACCAAAGTCATTATTGAGAATGATCACTTGGCTTGACGTCTAAATGAGCAAAATATTCCTGCAAGCTATCTTTTTTCCTCCCTCCCACCCACAAACCTACCTCGATGATATCTCCGAATGCATACGACTCCCGGCCTCCCCCAAAGATGCCTGAACCCGCCGAAGACCGATGCCTTATGTAGTCCGCTTGATCCCTTGTTTCTTCCTCGCGCCAAGTGAACGTCTCCCCCCCATCCAGCGTGCAGAGCACTTGGATTCTGGAGTGGCCGTTGTAACTGTGCTTTAATACCTGCACTCCCTTCACCAGCCTGGCAATGAACGATTCCCGGGTCGGGTCCGCGGAAGGGGGCGTGGGAGAGGCAAGGGCGTAGGCGGCGGCCCATTTTTGGTAGGCGGGGACGAGGGTGTCTAGGGCTATGTTTTGGCTCGTGCTGGTGCCGGCGCTGGTCTCGGAGACTTGCTTCCCGCTGTCTTCTTCGAGAGGGGAGGGCTCATTTGTTGGCAATGGCTGTATGTTGCCATGGGGAAGAGGAGGAGATGTAAAGGAGGGAATAGAGAAAAAGAGATTGGCAGCAGGAGCAGGCACATGAACATCCGAGGGCAAGGGCTTGACCGTGACCTGGTGCGGGGCGCGCCACTCGCTCACAAGCCTCTTCATTCCATTCTCCTGGGCACGCTTAGGCTCTTCCTCCACTTTGGTATACGAAACTTTACTACGGCTACTGATGATACTCGAAATCCTGATGCTTTTTGTAATCCTGTTACTGGTACTGCTTATGGGAGAGCTTGTCTTCTTGACAGTGGCATCTAACGACGAGGGTTGAGCAGGTGGACGAGGAGGACGAGGCGACATTTCGATGTAAACAGGCTGCGGTGGAGAAGACACGTCGGCCGCGGCCTCCATACAGCCACAACAGAGGCGGTGCATGAAGTGGGCCTTCATGCCTGCACTGTCGGTCGGGAAGGACGTGGTGTGAGTGCACTGACTGCTGGGCATGGGCCAAACGGCAACGTGCAGTAGCTAGCTCAAGCTAGCTACGTGCGTGGCAACTTCTCTTCTTCGTCTGTGATGTTCCCCCCTTTCTTGCCTGAAAGTGATGCTTTCTCGTCCATTTATCCGTTCCTTTACACTAAAGCGTCCCTTGCTCCTTCCTTACAATTACAGACCCGCTTTGTGTATGTTTGGGCTGCCCTTTCGTCCAGCAGCTTTCGCAACCCTGGTTTGCTTCATCCTCTACAGCGCCACCGCTTCAGCAGCCGCTCGGCCAAGCACAAGGCTCTCTCCTGCCTTTGGGCGTGCGCTGTTCTCATCCTCCAGGGTCTCATCTGTCTCAGCCCAGCGACGTCAGCAACGAGAACACCCCCTACACCAGCAGTACACGCATCGCACCATCAGCAGCACCACAATGTCTGCTGCTGCCTCCTCCACCGCAGCATCAGCCACAAGCGCGAAAAAGTGCGGCCTGGTCTGGTACAAATGTTCGGACCTTCGTACCCTCGATCACGAACCCCTGTCCTTGGCCCATGCTGAAAACACCAACGTCTGTCACCTTTTCTGCTTCGATCCCCGCTGGTTCGGGGAGGCCGGCGGCCCCTCCGCGCCCGGCACGCTCAAGACAGGCGCCTTGCGCGCGCGCTTCCTGCTCGAAGCTGTGGAGGATCTGAAAAGACGATTGCAGGACAATCTTGTCATTAAGTTGGGTAAGCCCGAGGTGGAGGTCCCACGGTTGGTCAAGGCGTTGGGGGCGACGACGGTGTATGCCCACCGCGAGGTGACGTCGGAGGAGCTCGCCGTGGTGAAAGGGGTGCAGGAGGGCCTTCGAAAGGTTACGGACGGAAAAAGCAAGCTCCGGGAAGCATGGGGTGGTTACCTCTATCATATCAATGATTTGCCGTTCGATAACGTCAAGCAAGACATGCCGGACGTTTTCACTCAGTTTCGCAAGGCTGTCGAATCCAAGTCCCGCGTCCGCAAATACCTCCCCGTCCCGCCTGCGCTCAAGCCTCCACCCTCCAACTTGTCAGCAGCTGCACTGGAAGAGTCGGCCGTGAACGCCATGCCTTCCCCAATGACATTGCAGGCGCTGGGCTTTACGAGCGAGGAAGACTTGGAGCCGGTGGTGGAGTATGGGAGGGATGCGAGGGTAAACCCCGCGGCAGTCTTGATGTTCAAGGGGGGGGAGACGGCGGGCTTGGCCAGGGTGAGGGAGTATTTGTGGGAGAAGGATTTGGTAAGTAAGGGATGATGGAGACGAAGCGTTTATTGCCTGTCCTAGTATGAGTCTTCTATGGAGACCTTTTTCTTCACTCATTGTCTTCCTTCCCTCCCCTCCCT
>AFGO01000890.1:9677-34849 GCA_004335405.1 Nannochloropsis granulata CCMP529
TTCTTTGACCTTATCCAGAGGATCGTCTGGCCGGAGCGTCAGTTGTCCCTGAAGCTTGCCGAGCCAGGTCAAACGCGCATTAGCATTGCCACCCCCGGCTAAGTCTGAGAGATGATTAACCTCGGTATGGGTCCAGTTAGAAAGGCTGATGCTCTTGCACCGGTGAGAGAAAGACTGATGCGCACTTTTACATGTGTTGCAGACAAATGTCTGAAATTTGGTGCACACGTTACCATGACCCGCAATGCTTTCCTTGTCACAATTCACACAACGTTTGTTGTGGGGCATGCGGCGAATCTGCGGGGGTTGGTGGGGTGCGGAATGGATTTGGAGTAATCGAATTGTGGGGAGCGAGGCCCTACGATCACCAGTGCAAGGCATCACTTTAGAAACATCTGCCAGTCACTGCTGCTGTCCTACTCCCGCACAATACACAACGAAGACGTTGGGAAGAGCCCCCCCCCTGCGTGTCGATTCTCCCACACCTTCACATTCCACAATCCAGGCACAACGATGACATATGACATACCTGTTCCAACAACTGCTTGGTGCGCTTCTCCTCCGCCGCGGTGGTGGCCATGATTTATGTATTGTTGCTGGGCGGCGTCGTGTGACGAGGTCCTGGCTGTCTCGGTCTCTTGCTCAACTTGCGTACCCCTGTGTCGTGCTAGAGAAGTGAATGGAAAGTGGACAGTAGTAGTCTCATGGCCAGTCTTCCTGCCGACAGAGGCCTTGTGTCGTGACACTATCGCTTAGGGCTCTAGTCAGTATACGAGTGGCATTGCGACGCCGACGCCGACGCCAAGAAGATGGCGTAGTGGGCCAGAAGGCCGCATACCGCCGTTGGGATGAGGGCTCACCCCACCAATCCACCACAGCATCACCCGAGCTCACATTCACGTTTTACACAAAGGGACATAACGGCAAACAGGCAGAATTTTGGACGTGTCCTGAATCCGGACTCCAGTGCCCAAGTCTGCTAAGCAAACCGGCACCTCTGCTTTCCTTGCTTTACACGAATCTCTGTATTCCATTTTCATGAGCACACAACCGATGCAGCAGCCACGACGGCACTTCCTGGTTGCCGCTGCCGCGGCAGCATTGCTGCTTGTCATCGTAGAAGCCCAGCAGGAGCAGCCTCCGTCGACGCCTTTCCAGCCCAACATGCCTCCGTCGCCCCCTCCTCCTGTAGCTCCACCATTTCCATCCACGGCACCCCCGCTGTCCTCCACTCAAGTCGGCACAACCAAGCCGACCACAATGAAAATTACCTGGCCGACGCAGCACGGACTGATCATTGACGCTGGTAGCACGGGGAGCCGCATGCACGTATATCAATGGGACGCCCGGCGCTTTGAAACCGTTCCCCCTCCCTTTAGCTACCCCCTCACCAGCAACAGATGGACGGATCGGCTAGCTCCTGGCATCTCAGCGTTTGCCAACAGCCCCGAGGACGTAGGCTCGTCCTTGGATCCGCTCATTTCCTTTGCCAAAGAGGTTCTGGCGGGGAAGGAGCATCAGTTCCAGTATTTTCCAATTTATCTCAAGGCGACAGGGGGCATGCGTCAATTACCCACCAAGCAGCGGGAGGCCATCATTTCGGAAGTTCGGCGGTACATGATGAACGAAACGCTTTGTCCCTTCTACTTCGAACACGACTTTGCCCGTGTTGTCTCGGGGGAGGAAGAAGGCATTTACGGGTGGACAGCAATCAACTTTCTGTTGGGGAAGCTGCTGCCGGCCAGTACGGGAATGGGAACGGCTGACGCCAACTCCTCTGTGGGTGCATTAGATCTGGGAGGCGCCTCGACGCAGATTTCTTTTTTTGAACCTAATCAGGACATCCTGGCAAATATGTTCAAGCTGCAGATTGGCGCGCAGAAGCATTGGAACGTCTATGTACACTCCTTCCTGTACTTTGGGATCAACTCGGCCCGGGACAGGCTGCACACCACCTTGACGGATGCGGCCGACGCCAACAAGGACAAGACAAGGAAGAGTGAGAAGGGCAGCAGCGGCGATGGTGGCAGCAACAGCAACGAGATGGTGCCTGTCGGGTCCCTGAGGGTTATAAACCCGTGCTTACCTGATGGGTACGAGGAGGTTTTCCGGGACAACGGGAGGGACTATGTCGTAGAGGGGACGGCCGGCTCCTTCAGTAGCTGCATGGCGCAGGTGGTACCGCTCCTGCGGAAGGATCTTAATTCCTGGTGTGACTTTGCTCACAACAATCAGTGCTCGTTTGCCGGGGTGTACCAACCCGATCTTCCCCCGGCGCCTGGAAATTTCGGTGAGTTTTACGGGTTCGGCACCTTCAAGGACATTTGGAAGATGCTGGACATGCCGGACGTCAAGGCCAACATGACGGTGTACAAGGAACGGACGGAGAGTTTGTGCGCCATGGATTGGCGGCAGCTACAACATATGAACCAGAAGAAGAAGAAGAAGAAGCGGGAGCAGAGCTTGCCGTTCTTAGCGCATTACTGCTTCGTGGCCGCGTTTGGGTACGCGCTGCTCACGGAGGGTTATGGTTTTGAGGCGTCGCGGAATCTGACAGTGGTGAACAAAATTGACGAGCTCAAGGTAACATGGGCGCTGGGGGCCATGCTGTATGAGATCAATGCCTTACCCTGGGAATACGTCAAGCCCCAGACGTGGGTGACGGCGTTCATTGGCTCCTTCCTCCTGAACATCCTTCTTTTTGCGGGCGTGATTTTCTTCCTCCGTAAGAGCCATTTGAGCGCCGCAGCCATCATCAATCGCAAGCGGGACATTTCGTCGTCGGTCTCGGGATTTTCCGTTGATCGCTCTGCCAATGGGAGGCCACAGCACAGCAGAAGACAAAGCTATCAGAGCATACCCACCAGCGCCGTCGTTTAAGGGTTTGGAGGGCGAACCAAACCTAAGATGCAGATCTCAAGGAGGAGGGGGTAGCAGTAAATGAACCAAAAAGCAAAAAAAGTAACATCAAATTGCATTCGGATTTGCCAAGCTTGCTATGCTACTGTTGAGACTTCGGATCTTTCGGATCTTGGGAAGCCATGCTTAGGCACGCACACTTCAGCAACTCTTTTAGCGATGCGTTTCGCTTCTGCACTTCCTCCAGGTCTTGCACAAGTGTCATCGGCCCGTTCATGCGATGACTGCGATCAATATATACGATCGTTCTTTGAGAGCGCCACAGCATAGTGCTGGATGGTTCCAGCGCTGACTGTCGACAGAGAAAAGGTAGAATACTATGATAGCTACTCATGATCTCACTGCCCCGTCGCCTACACAGGCAAAAGGAACAGGGGCGTCTCCTTGCGGCCGGAGCCCACGCATAATGCTTGCCATGTTTTGGGCGGCCATAGGCTGGGGCTGGGCTCTGGCCAAGGACCTGCCCTATACTTCCTTTTCCCTTCTTTCCAGCTACCCCAAGACGTTCACCAGCATCGCCGGGGTAAGTCTCGGCCCGGGCGTTGAGGGAGGGAGGGAGGGACACAGCACCGACATATGGCAAAGGGCCTCTAAGAGTACAAGTATAGTGTGTTTTAATGTAATGATTCTCCTCCCTCGATTTTTAGGGCTTCATCATCGCCGCCTTGGTGCTGTGCCAGCGTTTGCTCGAAAAGCTTGAGCGCCCCCCGGCCCGGACGTTTGCCCGTTCTCTCCCGAGCCCACTATTGCAACGCCATTCCATGTCTAATTCCAACGTGTCCGAGTACGCAGAAACTGACAATCGGGCCTACGGCGACGAACTCTTGCAAGATATGAAACTCCGGCATCGGTATCGGAAGGTGCGCACAGACTGCTTCGCTTTTCCCCTCTCGATCCGCCCTATTTCTCCCTCCCACTCATCCCTTTCCCACGCACACCCTCTCTCGAATCCTTCTTCACAATTATAAGCTCAAGCAAAATTGGCTGCACCAGGGGCAAGAGCTCTTCCGCAAGATCCGGCGCAAAGGCTCATCGTCGGCGGACCGGGTGAGCCGGCGACTGGAGGACGGCCTCGAGTCTATTTACAGCCCCATGGAGCTGCCCCAGCCCTCGAAGTTTGCCCGTGAGATCTCCTCGGATCTGATTTTGGACGGCATGCGTCAGAATGGGGATAGCTACATAGCTTTTATGGCGATAATGAATTCATGGAAGGTATTTGGGGGGCGGGATGTGCCGTTGCTCCTGAAAATGTGCACGGGCGTCACGACCCTGACCCTCCGCGCAGGCGAGTGCTTGTTCGAGGAAGGCAAGCCCTTGGAACGCTGTTTATACATACTGAAAGAAGGCGAGCTGGAGATTTCAGTGCGACCTGACTTGGGTCTTGACCAGCTCCAACCAGTCTACAGCTGCAGCGGCGATGGGGCGACGATGGCCCCTCCTATGTTACCCCCTGATTTCCTCGAGCGGATCGACCAGGAGGGCACTATCATTTCAGGTATCTTGGACTTTGTTGCCCTCCTGACGGAGTCCTCTGTGGCGGAGTACTGTGCATCAGCGCGTTGTACCACGGACTGTCGCATCCTGCAGGTGCCCATAGTTCCCAACAACGGTGGCCGGAAGTGCAGCAGCAGCATCAATATCTGCAGCGGGAGCACCCGAATCAGAAGCGGCAGCACGAGCACCAGCAACAGCAACAGCAACGGTGTGAATACCTGCAACCTCGAGCAAGAAGAGGAGGAGGCCAACGTTCCTTGTAACTCGGCGAGCGCCCAAGCCCGGTGTCGGCTCATTCGAAGCTGTCTGATCCGCTCGCACCGTGTGACGCTTGCCACTGCCTACGCCTACCTGGGGGTCATTTACGACCTGTACCCTCGCCACCCCATCTTTCCTGTAGTCGGCTCTGCGTTGACCTCTCTGTCTCCGGAGACTGTTTTGGGAGAAAAGCAACAGCACGCCCTCAAGCGTCTCATCCGCCTTGTCCTGGCCCTTGACTCGGACCACGCCATTTCTGACCTCGAGCCATGTGTGGTGCCGGTCTCATCTCGTTGCATCCCCACTACCGGTGGCAGCAGTGATGGCAGCTACGCCCTTGAATCTAGGACGGCCGCAGTCCCGCGGCTGTTGCAGCGACAGGAATGTGGTGCGGGTAGCCCGTCGGGTCTTGAAGGAGGAGGAGGACCGAGAGGGAATGGTCCAGGCGCAGCTTCCTTTCCGTGGAACCAACCACGACTGTACCTGCTACGGACGGGTGAGAGCCCACATGAGCTCGACGAGCAGTCTCGCACCAGTCTCCACATCCTCGTCACGGGCCGCTTGCAAGTAGCCAAGGTAGATACCACGGCCGCTGCGCCCGGAGTGGCAGGTCAGGCGCAGGGGCAGCAGGGCCACGGACGAGGCTCCTCGCCATCGGGGATCGGCAAGTCCATCTTCAGCGACAACTACGGGGCTATGCGCGGACCTTTGGCGGCAGCCATGGCGGCCTCACCCTCCTTCCCCCTGTCCTCCGGTTTTCAGGCATCAGGCGCGGCGGCGGCGGCTTCATCATCAGCAGCAGCACGGGGGGAACATGGACCAGGGGCGGTGTTGGGGTACTCGTGTTTGTTGACGGGAGCGCCGGAGGATTGGTATAGCCCTCGGGGAAAGAACCGCGCGCGATTGCGTTTGGAGGCTTCGTGCGACTCGTTGGTGGTGCAAATTCCCCTGGCCTTTGTTGAGAAAGCAATGAAGCCCCACCCGCTGGCGACGCTTGCCTTGGCGGCCCGCAAGACATTGGAGACCATTCCTAAGGTGCTGAGGGTGATTGACTTCGGTGTCAAATGGAAGCAGTTGCAGGCGGGCGAAGTGTTGGTTAGAGAAGGGCAGCCCAGTGATGGGTGCCTGTACGTGCTACTCTACGGTCGGGCACGGTCTTCGATTCAGCAACCACCATATTCTGCGTCTGAGTCATCGCCGCCTCCGCAGGCACCCAATGATGAGGTAGAGGCGGCCAAGTTGCAGCAGCAGCAGGAGATGCAGCAGAAGGAAAATGTGGTGGTGGTGGCAGACCACGGGCGAGGGACCTTGATAGGCGAGACAGAGATCTTGACGGGGGGCACCCACCAAGTGACAGTACAAGCCGTGCGCTACACGAGCTTTGCCACAATTCCTTCCTCGGTGCTGAGCTTCCTTATTCGCCGCCATCCCCGCGTCTTGGCTCATTTGGCTGAGCATGTGGTGGAAAAGGCCTCGCATAACAGCCGACATCACCCTTTCTACCGAGACCGTACCCCCATGAAGATGTTTACCCTGCCAATGCCTGTCCCTGCCGGCGCGGCTAACGGGAGGCAAGGCACAGGCTCTCCTTTTTGGGCGTCCTCACTCGCTTCCTCTTCTTCCCCAGGGGCGCGTCGGGTAATGGTGGGCGAGCAGGGCGCCAAGACTGTTCTTGTGCTGCCTGCGTCCAATGGCGTACCTATGGATTACTTTATCAAGACGCTGGAGGGGGCTTTGGTGAAGGCGCGACATTCGGTCCGAACAGTGACAAGTGCTCTGGCCGCCTCGGTCTTGGGCTTGGACGAGGACACGTATTACTCCGCAGCGTGGTGCAGGGACAACGTGCTATTGCTGGAGAGTTGGTTGACGCAGCAGGAGGAGCAGCACGAAATTGTTTTGTATCAGTCGGACTGGGAGGACTCGGAATGGAATCGGATGGCGGCGGGCATGGCGGACGTGGTATTGCTTGTAGGAAACGCGGCCGATCCCCCGGGCATAGCACATTTAGAACTGGTGTTGGACCCCTTCATTCGCAGCGCCCAGAAGCTGCTCATCCTTTTGCATGTGAATCCCAGTCCTTATTACACCCCATCAGGCACGCGGCTTTGGATCGAGAAACGCGCGGGAATCCAACAGCACTATCACGTGCGGATGCACACGCAGTCGCCTCAGTTTGAACAGCAGCATATCCGCTCGGATTTTGCGCGGTTGAGTCGGATCTTGACCGGGACGGCAGTGGGTCTCGTATTGGGGGGAGGGGGAGCAAGGGGGATGGCGCACTTGGGCTTGCTCCGGGTATTGGAGGAGGAGGGGATCCCCGTCGATCACATCGTGGGCGTGAGTATAGGGGCATTTATCGGTGGATTGTATGCAAAGCGCAGTTCGTACCTGGAGATCTTGCCATTTGCGAGCCGGTTTGCGCAAAATATGAGTAGCACCTGGATGTTTGTGAAGGATTTTACGCTGCCCTTCACCTCGTACTTCAATGGCTATTCCTTCGGACGGGAATTGGAGAAGGCTTTTGGTGACACCAAAATCGAGGACTGCTGGCTTTCTTTCGCTTGTTTGACGGTTGATCTGTCTGTCTCTCGGGAGCGGGTGCACCAGAACGGGACCCTTTGGCGGTATGTCCGAGCCAGTATGACCTTGGCCGGGATGCTCCCGCCGCTGTGTGACGTGGATCCGAAAGATGATGCCGTCCACTACCTTGTCGACGGCGGGTACGTGAACAATTTGCCCGCGGACGTGATGAAGGAGGTGTTTTCGGCCGAGACCACTATTGCCTGCGATATTGGCGTGGAGGTGCGTATGACGGGTCGGCAAGACTACGGCGACACTCTGACAGGGCTTCAAGTCTTGCTGCACACCCTCCTCCCGACCTGGGTGCGGGGCGGGGACGCGGAGACACTGAAAGCTCCTTCCATGGGTGACATCTCCTCTCAACTGATGTACGTCCGGTCTGTGCAACAGTTGGAACGGGCCAAGGAGTCTATCGATTGTTACCTTCGGCCGCCTGTTACGCATGTCGGAATCATGGAATGGAAGCGACACGTGGAGATCCAGTCTCTCGGGTATCTCTATTGTCGGGACAGCGTGAAGGCTTGGCGAGAGGCGTTAAAGAAGGAGAAGGGTGGCAGGGGAAGCTCTATAGCGTTTCAGACAGTGACGAGCTCTGCCGGAGATCACACGATCCGGGCCCGCTCGTTGTCGGCCTCGCAACTCGGATAGCGGCCTTGCGCCATCGTTATCGGATTACCTGGTTGAGATCCGCGACATGGAAGCGGTCGTGAAGCCCAACATTATGTATTGCATTGCAATTTCTTCTGGAGTTGAGGAAAATTGGTTTCATGTGTGTGTGGCGACTCAGGGCTTTGTTCGTGTGCTGTACTCTACGGGTCTGATCAGGGCACTACAAAGTATGAAAGCTTCATCTCATGGTAAAAAGAGTGGGCGATCAAGGGAAATGCCTTGCCGTTAACATAAATTCAAAAAAATCCTTCTGAACGATAGAAATGTAATATGGACCGCCACTTCTTGCTTCAATCGAATATTCGCCAGAAGGTTTCATCCTTGACCCACAGACGAGTCCGGATCCATGGTACAGAAGTTGCTTACAAGACTCCATCCGTCTAAAGAAATAAATAAGAAAATAGATAGCAACAATCTAATCACTCGAGACGATTCTTTTGAAGTTTCCACTTCATTTTTTTCATCTTTCACTGCGGCACCAATTTCCTTATCTGTCTTTCTCCGTCTTACAACGCATAGAACACTAATGCCCATTAAAACGTAACCACGCAAACAGCAAAAAAGAAAATCGAATAAGATAAACTTACGTACGCGGCATCGCGGAAATTTACTCCTTAGTCCTCTCTCTGACCACGATCCTGATCAACCAAGCTTTCACAGACTGGACATAAGACCATGAAAGAACCGAAAGGGGAAATACAGAACAACCTATACAGGCCTTAGTTCACAAAGGAACAGCCGGATAATGCCCACTTCGACACACGCATGCAATCCAAGGATTGAGCTCCTACTTCCTCTAGCTCTGACCAAACTTAGGCAAGGATGGCATCGTCAGAGGCGTTCCTGACCAAATCTAACAAGCCGTCGAAGTCTTCCTTCTTGATCTCCGTGAGGTCATCAAGGGTAATGACCCCGGTCGCCCCCGGCGCCGTCGCAATCTCGTACACGCGGTTTGCTGCCGACATGCGCGCCAAGTCCACGGCGTTACGGACTGAGCGGGCATTGGAGAAGAAGAGCTTCTCCTTGCGCAGCGTTACGTACTCACGCAGGGCGGGCTCTGCATCGGGGGAAAGCTTGTACTCCATGTTGTTGAACATGAGCTTGCCCACGTCCACCAAATCGTCGGGCTCCATGTCTGGAAAGTCAATGTGCAGGTTTACGCGTGACTGCATGCCCGGGATGTAGGAAAAGAACTGGTCCATGCGGTCCTTGTAGCCAGCGAAGATGACGATAAGGTCGGAGGACCGCTGCTCCATGACCTTGAGTAGGATCTCGATGGACTCCACGCCGTAGTCCCGGTCGTTGCCAGCGTTGTACAGGTAGTAGGCCTCATCAATAAACAGGATGCCGCCCATTGCCTGCTTGATCACCTCCTTTGTCTTGGGGCCCGTGTGCCCAACGTACTGGCCCACCAGCGTGTCGCGCGTGGCCAGCACCACATGTCCCGCCCGGCAGTAGCCCATCGCCTTGAAGATGTCGCCCATGCGGAAGGCCACCGTCGTCTTGCCCGTCCCGGGCGCGCCTGTGAAGCACATGTGCAGGCCGTCGGAGATAAAGGGGTCGAGCCCGATAGACTGCCGCATCTTGTCCACCACCAACATACTGGCCAGCTCCCGCACACGGGACTTGACAGGCTTCAAGCCAATCAGTTCTGTCTCCAGCTTGTCCAGCGCGACCTGCACGCCGCCATCCCAGCTGAACTCGTCCGCGGAGCCCACAGTCTGCTTGGGCGTGGACATGACGGAATTCAACTTGGCCACCTTCTTGGCGCGGGCCTGGCGTGCGAGCTCCTCTGCCATCTCTCGCTGCTTCTTCTCCTCCTCATTGCGCTTGGCCTCCTTCTCCGCGCGGATCATGGCGTCGCTCAGCTTGCGGTAGTTGCCCGAGTTGATGTCCCCCGCCATGGCTTTCTCCTTGTTGTATGTCAGGCCACCGTGCTTGGAGGACGCTTCTCCCTCCGCCATGCACACTGGCAGGCGACGGCCAGTAGCGCGGGGCGCGGGCACCTATTCGTGGGAGTGAGGCAAATGTGAGAACATAAGCTCGCAAAGCAGTGGTTCATGCGACGGCGGGTGTAAAAAAGGTCACATCGAAGCAAATACAGATAGGCAGATTATTTCTCTCAACAGCACTTGGACCGAGTGCATGTGCATGACAACAACAGAGGCCCGTGGGCACTCGAAAGCAAACACACTTGGGCCTCCCCGTCATGATGAATTTGCAAACACAACAGTTCTATCCTCCCTCCTCCACCGTACCTGGAAGCCACTGGCCAAGAAGAGACAGCTCCCCATAAGGGTCGCCTTCCATGCCATCACCACCATTGCGGGTTGGTCGTATGCGTGTTAAACCTGTGCGCGTGTGTAAGTAAGGGGGAAGCGGCAACGTGAGCATGATTGAGTCGAAAGGTATCTATCTGTCAAGCGCGGAGGCAGGAATCATCATATTTTGTCTTCATCGGTGATGAATGACCTCTGTAAGCGTCCAGGCAGGACACACCGCACGCACCGCCACCCCTGCCGGCATAACAATCTGAAAACTCTTGTGTCTCCACTTCTTGCCCTATACACCACAGCCACAGCCCTATAAGTCCGTTGCCTATCTTGAGAAAGAAATTAGCTAAGTAAGTACCCCATCTTCTTCCATCCACCCGAGCCTATGATGGACGACAGCAGCAGCAGCAGCAGCAGCAGCAGCAAGCGGCGGCTTCAGGAAGTGGACGAGGAGGACGAAAAGCTTAAGGCCCTTCTGCAAAGCTCGGACGACTACGTCCCATACGTGTCGCTCAAGCAGCGCCAGCGCAAGCACCAACCCGGCAGCAACGGCGGCGAGCGCCATAACAACGGAGGTGCCCGGGAGGAGCAAAAGGACCTCGGCGACCATCCTCAGGGAAACGGTGCCGAGGATACCAGACACATGAATGGTGGTGGTGCAGGTGTAACCACAGAGAAGCCAGACCTGGACGCAGAGCTCGCGGATGCCAAGCGAAGCTTGTTGGACGTGACGGATGAGATGAAAAAGAAGCGAGAGCACATGGACCCTACCCTTGTCAAGATGGAGCTGCAAAAGCAACAAGAGCTACGCATATTGGGAGAAGCTAATCAAGTGCAGACCAACGCCTTGCAATCAGCAGCAGAACGGGCCCAAGGCTTCAGGTACACGGAAAGTCTAAAGACTGGGTGGACGCCTCCCTCGCACATCCGCGCCATGACCGCCGAGGATTGCGCAACGTTCCGGAAAAAATGGCACATCATTTGTGAAGGCGTTGACTTGCCGCCCCCTATCAAGAACTTCAAGGACATGCGCTTCCCCGAGCCCATCATGAAGGCGCTGGCCAAGAAGGGCATTGCCAAGCCTACCCCCATCCAGGTGCAGGGCCTCCCCGTGCTCTTGAGCGGACGTGACATGGTGGGCATTGCCTTCACGGGCTCAGGGAAGACCATGACCTTTGGCTTACCTCTCGTAATGCTGGCGTTGGCAGAGGAGAAGAAGATGCCGCTGGAAGGCGGGGAGGGTCCGATTGGGGTCATTTTGTGCCCGTCGCGCGAGTTGGCAGGGCAGACGTTCGAGGTGCTTGACTTTTACTGCGAGGCCTTGGGCCAGGGAGGATTTCCTCGGCCCAGGGCGTTATTGTGCATCGGTGGGATGGATAAGCGGGCGCAGATTGACGCGGTGCAACGGCAGGGGGTACATATCGTGGTTGCGACCCCGGGAAGGTTGCGAGATCTGTTGCAGTTGAAGAAGATGAACCTGAACCTGTGCCGGTACTTTTGCTTGGATGAAGCGGACAGGATGTTAGACCTGGGCTTTGATGAGGAAGTAGCGGAGATCATGAACCATTTCAAGCAACAGCGACAGACGCTGCTGTTCTCGGCGACGATGCCTCAGAAGATCCAGGACTTCGCCAAGCAGACGTTGGTGCGCCCGGTGCTGGTAAATGTCGGTCGGGCAGGGGCGGCCAATTTGGACGTTGTACAGGAGGTGGAGCTCGTTAAAAAGGACGCCAAGATTGTCTACTTGTTGCAATGTTTGCAGAAGACAGCGCCGCCCGTCATGATTTTCTGTGAGCGGAAAAGTGATGTAGACAACATTCACGAGTATTTACTTCTAAAAGGAGTGGACGCCGTGGCCATCCATGGAAGCAAAGACCAAGCCGAACGCGATGAGGCCATCAGGGAATTCAAAAGTGGTTTAAAAGACGTTTTGGTCGCCACAGACATCGCAGCCAAGGGACTGGATTTCCCAAACATCGAGCACGTAATCAATTTCGACATGCCTCATGAGATTGAAAACTATGTACATCGCATCGGTCGAACGGGTCGGTGCGGAAAGACGGGTGTGGCTACCACGTTTATCAACGCAGAAGTCGAGCAGAGTACCTTGCTCGATCTGAAGCATCTGCTGATCGAGGCGAAGCAACGGGTGCCTCCCGTTTTGGAAGCGCTGGAGGATCCGGACGCAGATTTGACGGGTGCGATTGATGGGGTGAGGGGGTGTGCCTTCTGCGGGGGGTTGGGGCACCGAATTACGGATTGTCCAAAGATCGACAAGGATGCAAGGCGATTAGGGTCGGGGAGACGGGATATGCTAATTTCGTCGGGCGGATATGGAGGGGAGTATTAGTTTTCCAGTTGGGGGGAAGACTCGTACTGGGTGGGGTTTGTGTTAATAGGTGGAGATGTACA
Organism: Nannochloropsis granulata CCMP529; assembly: GCA_004335405.1. Lineage (NCBI taxonomy): Eukaryota > Eustigmatophyceae > Eustigmatales > Monodopsidaceae > Nannochloropsis > Nannochloropsis granulata. The sequence goes on from AFGO01000890.1 coordinate 22,283, forward strand.
CGTCATGAGATAGAGAGTGGAAAGCAAATGTATAAGCAGAATAGTATGACGACCTATTCCTGTCTGTGACATATTATCATTTTCTCTTATTGAATTGAGTCAGTTTTACGGGCGAGCTTCACGTTTTGGTCTTGTGCTTTCTCTTCTTCGCTTTTATCTTAATTGAAAAAATTATAAGCTCTTCTCTTTGGCTCAGCTGCTCAAGAAGATAACAGATGGTTGGCTTCCATTCTTCATGGGACTCGCTTCATCTCCTTCCTTTAGAATATTAACTGGTGCCAGCAGGTTATGTTCGCACTCAGTGCCACGTTTTCTTACTCCGCCGAGTAGATCTGCAGTGCTGCATGGACGAGTTGCTGATTTTGAAAATGATACTGAGCGGTTGCACAGCGAGTGTGTTGCTGGGAGGGCCCACGCGCGACAGAGATGACATCGACGAAAAGGTGAGGAACAGACGCCGCACCTACAAACCCAGCGATGGTGCACCCATCGATATCCTCATCATTGGCGAGAGCCCCATGTAGGAAGTACAGCGCGACCATCCCATGTATAAAGTACAGCTGCTCAAAGGATCGCTGCAACATGTTGTGATCGGACGCAAGGAAGAACGGCCGATAGAGGGTACAATCAGGAAATGAGGTCGTCGATGCTAAAAGGATAATCAGCGGGGGATGCCGAGAGAATGTCATCGCTATGTTGGTGGTCCTCGACTTGCCGGGCAAAAAGCTCTATTCTCTATGTGGGTTGCACCTGTGCATTGCATGGTCGTCGTGGCCCTCGCCTTCGTAAGTGCTGCTCACGCTGCGGCTGCTGTTCCTTTTCGCAGGGAAGGGGTGGGGAGTAAATAATGCCACCTAGACTCCATGTAGAAGCAAGCAAGTTTTTGACACAGGCCGCCAGAGGAGTGTGTATTCGCGCTGCTTCACGCTGCGTCAGTGTCGCCTTATGTGGTCGTGTTGACGGCGCCTTGCCTTGTGCTACTGAAGGCTCGAGACGTCGCTTTTGCCCACCAGATTCGCACACAAGCACACGGTGCCAACAACCTGAGGGGCTATCAAACGCATGTTTAAGCGACGTGCATCACACAGACAAAAAAATGGGGGGGAAAAGACGACACGACGCCCCTGCAAAAAAGCAGGCACACTGTGGGAGCGTAGCAGCCCGTTAGGCAGGAAAGTGTGAGGCCCTCGCTGACCGGGCCCTGAGGGGACCATCCACCCCGCAAACCATCAAGACACGTCCATATAAAGCAATAAAGACGTGAGTACTGGGTACATAACCGTAATTTGGTAAGAATACAAGACAGGTGGGGACTGAGAAATGATGCCCGCTCTTTGCATTTTTCGCGCGCTGCATCACCCGAAATGTGATCTTGCGTGGCGATTGTCCCAAAAAAGGACATTTACCCCCTAACTCGCCTCTTAATCCCTACCATTGACACAGTCACAGTACCCACCAGCATGCGGGTCCTTTTACCTTTGCTGGTCTCTGCGTGCATGGCCACGGCTTTTTTGCAGCCCCACTTTTCGTCGTCCCAGCGACGCAGCATCCACAGCCGCAGCAGCATCAGGAGTAGAGGGCTCGTCGTGGCGGCTGTAGGCGGCGTCAGTGGAGCACCATCAGACGAACTGGAGAAGCTGCGTTTTCTGACTCCCGAGCTAGTTGAGGCTGTGGCGAATAAATACGGCACTCCCACCTACGTGTACGACATGAGCACGCTCACCGCTAGCGCCAAGCAGGCCCTGGCGTTTCCCAACGCGTTTGGCCTGACCGTGCGGTACGCGATGAAGGCCAGCCCTAACGCCGCCATCCTGAAGCTGTTCAACAGCCTGGGTTTGCACGTGGATGCGTCGTCGGGCTACGAGATCCGGCGGGCCATGCGAGCTGGCGTGCCGCCGTCGCATATCAGCTTGTCGTCGCAGGAGCTGCCGTCTGATTTTGAAGAGTATGTGGCGCAAGGCGTGCAGATCAATGCCTGCTCCGTCTCACAGCTCGAGCGTTTCGGGCAAAAGTGCCCGGGGGGCAAGGTGGGCCTACGCTTCAACCCCGGCGTGGGCTCAGGCGGGACCGGCAAGACGAATGTGGGGGGTCCTTCGTCTGCCTTCGGGATATGGCACGAGTTGCTCCCCGAGGTCAAGGCGGTAGTGGCCAAGCATGACCTAGAGGTGGTGCGCATCCACACCCACATTGGCTCGGGCTCTGATCCGGCCGTGTGGCAGAATGTGGCTACGTTGTCCCTGGATCTGGTGCGGGAATTTCCCAAGGTGGTGACTCTGAATCTGGGGGGCGGCTACAAAGTAGGTCGCATGAGCTATGAGGCCTCGACAGACCTGCTCAAGATTGGCGCACCCGTGCAGAAGAAGTTCGAGGACTTTGCGCAAGAGACGGGTCGCAAGCTCCATTTGGAAGTGGAGCCGGGTACATTTTTGGTGGCCAACGCCGGGGCCTTGGTGTGTGCTATTCAGGACAAGACTACCACCAGCGCACACACTTTCCTGAAGTTGGACGCGGGTATGACCGAGGTCCTGCGTCCTTCCTTGTACGGGGCGCAACACCCTTTGATTGTGATTCCCAAGGACAAGGCCCGGGCTGGGCAGACAGCGTCGTATGTGGTGGTGGGCCACTGCTGCGAGTCGGGCGATTTGCTCACGCCTGCGCCGGGGGAGGCGGACACGATTGCCGAGCGGAAGATGACTTCGGCCGACATTGGGGACTTGGTGGTGGTGGAAGGCTCAGGGGCCTACTGCGCGGGAATGAGCACCAAAAACTATAACTCCTTCCCGGAAGCTCCCGAGGTGATGCATGCGTCTGGTGGCATTTTCCACCTCATCCGCCAGCGGCAGACACTTGAACAGGCCCTTCAAAATGAGCTTGACTTACCTGCCAGCGCACTCTCTTGACAGCATTAGAGCATGGGGGACGTGAATGACTTCTTTTGTTGTTTTTGACAAACTATAGCAAAGAAAATTTAATGCCAAGCGACAGGCTCGGGGTACTGGCATGTCTTAGTTTGTTGCATGGGGTTCGAGTTTTTTTTAGTCCTCCCCCGTCTATCATCTCATCTACCTGCTTTAGGAGCCAGTCGCCATCTTTTGTTCTCCCTCCGACATTAATCTTGACCCCAATCAAGCGAACCTCCCACCTCATCTTCCCCCCGCTCTCATTTTAGAGGACACGCTCCATTGTGCGCCCCTAAATTCATGCTCATGTCTTTCCTCAGAGCAGGCTACGGACTACGTCCGACGACAATGATGAACGCCGAAAGATGCGACTACATTACTTCTCGTATACCCAAGAGTAGTTGTTTGCATTCCACTCAGTCAAGCCCTCGCCAAACCAGAGGCCGATCTCTCGCTGAGCAGATTCGACGGAGTCAGAGCCGTGACAGATATTGCGGCCCACCTACAGGGACGTCGAAAATGTACGTTTGGTTGAAAAGTGAGATGTTTGCACAGGCTGTATCAAGAAAGATGGAGCAATAGACGAACAATCAAAGGACATCACCTCACACTCACGTCAAGGGCGTAGTCACCGCGGATCGTGCCAGGGGCGCTGTCGGACGGCTTGGTGGCACCAAGCATCTGAGTAAATGATGAGAAGGGAAGAGGGATAAGTTAATGCGGGCCCAAAGGTGATGAGAGCGAAAGAGGATTAATTCAAAGCGAAAGCAAAGAGGACCGAAAGCTGAGAATTGAAGAGAGAATGAACCGATGCTGGCACAAGTGGCGACAAGAGCAAAAGGAGATAAAACCAAATGGAGAAAATGAAGCACTTCAATACCTTACGGCCTTCCTTGACAGCGTTCAGACCCTCCCAGACCATGGCGATGACGGGGCCCGAGCTCATGTAGGTGACAAGACCAGCGAAAAAGGGCTTGTCCGCCAAATCCTGGTAGTGCTCATTCAATAGGTCCTTGGAGGCATTGAGCGACTTGAGCGCCACAAGCTTGAAACCCTTGCGCTCGAAGCGCGCGATGATTTCTCCGACCAAGCCCCGTTGAACACCGTCGGGTTTTATCATAATGTACGTGCGTTCGGTACTCATGGTGCGCTTAGTGCCTGTGTGCCTGTGCATCGAGAGGGCGGGGTGGGGAAAGCGTTTGGGGCAGTGTTTGAGCGGACGGGCGGTCTGATCGTGTGTGGACTGTCTGGTCCCTGTCAGCCGAAAGAGGGCGAACATGATGGCTGTCTACGGGGCGCGGTGGAAGTAAAGCGAGTACGTGAGAGGCGCGGTATAAATTGCAGGAGCTGCCCAGGAGGCAGAAGAATCAATTTTTTGCGGCCAGGGCGAGTCGCATGTGTGATGAGTGAAAAGTGATGGCAGAAGAACCATTTCAAGAAATGTTTCTTGCGGCCAGGGCGAGTTGCTTTTCCGTTCCGTCAACGGAGACACGCAACCCTTTGACAAAGACTTGGGTCACACATTCACATCTCCAGTGCTCATGTCGGGTAGACCAGGACATACTGGTGGTGTCTGGCACAGAGTGGCCGGGTTGGTGTGGTCTTTGACCATGCAAAGCACATCCTGGGCAGCAAGCAAGTTGGTGGATCTCCACCTGGAGAGTCGCTCCTCCTCGGCGCGCAGTCGGTTTGAATTGATTGATGATGATGGGCTTCGCATGGTTGCATGGGTACAACGCCCCTCGACCGCTCTGACAACAAGGACAGCACATCCAGGGCGATAAGTTCTGCTGGCGAGGCGGGTCCAGTGTGACTGCGCGGCGGGTGAACCTGTATTGAGCCGCACCCATCATCACCCTTCCTCGTCATCAAGACGCGGAAGCCGCTCACCATACACCCTTGACCATTCCCGACCTTATGCGGGCAAAAGGTCGTGCAATTTTCCCGTCGTCACTGTCTGCAGACGGTGGAGGGGTTGCTACGGCTGCCCTCAGGCGGGTGGCACTCTCCCTCGCCACAAGACAAGACTGCCCCCGCTCATAGGATTTCCCACATGATAAGACCTGCCCTTCCTCTCGACGCACAGGCACCTCAGAAACTTTGCCATCATGTCCGACGTGAACGCCCACATCATCCAGCCCCTGAAGAAATTCGCCAAGGACTCCACACATCTCGTCAAGAAGTGCACCAAGCCGGACCGAAAAGGTAAGCCCAACATTTGCCTCGCCGTCGTGGTCCTCTCACTCCTCGCTCGCCTTCCTCCTCATTTTTTTACGCAAACTTTCATTGTTCCACCTGAACCCTTTTGCAGAGTTTGCCCGGATAGCCTATGCCACAAGCGTGGGGTTCCTCATCATGGGTTTTATCGGCTTCTTCGTCAAGCTCATCCACATCCCGATCAACAACATTTTGCTGGGCGGCATCTAGACCACACCCAGCACGCCGCCTCGAACTGCAAGGGCAGAGTATGGGAGGCGGGATGGGGAGGTGGAATCAAGGGGTAGTCGGTATACTATAGGCGACGGGAGGGACGGGCCAGGGCTGAAGGAATGAGGTTGAGATTGTGACAAGCGCGCCGAATTAGTGATGCAGCTGGTAGAAAGGAGGAGTGAGACCACAGAGGGACAATGACAAGCGAAGTTCCAGTCAGAACTGAAGGGAGCCAAACAATGGCAACGCACAAAGAAACTGACCTTGTTGCCCAACATAGGTAATTTGGCTGGCTACAAGCTTTCTGGTGCTGCCAACTTCCTTTCACTTCTCAGATTTGTATGTATATTTTGACTTTTCTTTTGAAGGCAACATTTCAAATATCTTTGGGTTCCTCCTTCTTGATTAAGGAGGGTGTACGTCCGTACGCAAAATTGTCTATGTGTCTGTACACTTTTCTCGCCAACCCTGGGTCTTGTTTGTTTATGACGGCGACCACGCAGCCCCTCTTTCCATCTTTATTTTATCGTCTAAACGTCATCTACTCCAACAAACACCATAAGGCATTTCAATCTACCAACTAAAAAATCCTACTCATTAAAAATCACAGCCTCCCTCCATTCCTTACTCCCCACCTCCCCCACCTCCTTCAATCCCACCTCCGCCGCTCGGATACTTCAGCGCTATTTGTTTTTTTCTCAGACTCCTGACTCTCTCCTGTGCCTCGGCCGCGGCCTGCGCTGCGGCGCGCTGGGCAGCCCGGACTTTTTTCCTAGCCGCCTCCTTTTGCTCATTAATAACGATTCGCTTCTGGTATTCGCACCAGCTGCGGTACGTGGCGATGGCCGTCAAGGAGCCCATGCCGAGTAGGACGCCGCGATGCATCATGTCCCAACCCTTCATCTGTTAGCCCTGCGGAATGGGTGGTATTTGGAGTATTGTGATCCGTTATTACACTGCTGTCGCTGCTTATCACACTACCCGTCCCCCCTAGGCAGCCATAGTAACAGGCTGTGATCTCACGAAGGAACGTGGTGGTGGCAGTTAGGCAGCTCTAAATCCAACGCCGCTCTAGCTTTGCGCCTGTTCTGATCTACAGCGGCTGCACACGAGCTTTGCGCGTAACACTCACTGCTCCATGACGATGACGCCGCGAGTGCCGAGGGGAGGCCGAGTGAGCAGTCAATTAAGTCTACCGCAGCCACACTTTCTCACTTACCTTGCACCTTTTGTTCTGACTATGCTGATCAGAAACTTGTCAGACCTTCCCTGTGTTGGAATTGCGAGGCTCGTGGGCTTAGGCTGGCTGACTGATCACGCGTTGATTGTTGCCTGGCTGGCACTCTTCGCTAAGGCAGTCATCGCTCATCTCACAGCGCGAACAGTTCCTTAGCTTTTTCTGCACTCGATCCTCTGACTTACTCTCCCCCCCCCCACCCCGTCTCACAGAGCTCACAGCCATGCAAGTGCAGGCAGCATCGCCAGGCGGGCCTTCCAACCTTCTGGGAGGGTTCAAGGAGAGATTGGGAAGCCTCGACTGCCGCCGGTCCTCCCCCACGACCCCTCCATCTCCATCGTCCGCATCGTCGCAAGAAGACCAGCACCCGATGCGCATGTTTATGTCCTCCCCGACCGGTGCTGCTCTCCCTTCGCAGCACCAGCGCCAGGAACAGCGCCAGGACCAGCCCCAGCTGCAGGAGGGGGAGGAGGATGAGGTGGTGGAGGTGGTGGAGGAAGCAGCGCAGTCGACCGTGGAGGAGCAGGAGCGTGGCATAGTGGGCGAGGCGCAAGTGATGGAGGAACTGCTGCGGGCTCGTGAATCCTTTATGTGCCAGGGGTGGGGGGAGTTGCTTGGGCGCCTCAAGGCAGGCAAGTCGCTGGTGATATTGGCGAGGGAAGAGGAGAGGCGTGCCCAGCAGCTGAAAAACAAGCCGCGACATCAGGACGGCCACTTGCATGGACAGTTTCAGGCAGCCGAGGGCGACATTAAAGGCATGGTGAAAGCTTTTCTGATGGAACACGCGCAGCAAGAGCTGGCTCAAGAGGCGCTCCTGCGCGAGAAGACCAAGGTGGAAGCCTTGCTGGACACTTTGGAAGAGGCGCAAATCCGCCTGGCCAAGGAGGAGGAAGTTGTGGCGGGGCAGCAGGGCGAACAAGACGAGGAAGAGGAAGAGGTCGCGGAGCAAGGTCAGGAACAGGTACGGCAACTTGAGGCGGTATTGCAAGCGGCCAACGCCCAGAACGACATGGCGGAGACGCGTGTCCAGGAATGGCAAGCCAAGCTGAACCAGCTTGAGGCTCTGGGGGCGGCCGAGCGAGAGGTGATGGAGGCGGACGACTTGCGCGCCGCCACGGCACAGGACGAGATCGAGACGCTCGGTGAGGCAGCGCGGCTCCGTAAGCAGGCAGAGACATCGTGCGCGGTGCTGGAGATGTTACAAGGCCTATACAGCGTGACGGTTACGGTGCTGGACGAAGCCGAGGCGGGGCCGGGCGAGATGGTTCTCCGGCTTGCTTATCCCTCCAAGCACGCCCTGGAGATGACGCTTTCCATGGGAGCTCAAGCGATCCAGCTGCTGCACGCCCGCCTGGAGATGCCCCTCATGCAGCAACGGCGCAAGTCGGTGGCCACGGCTGAGGCACAGCGCCTGATGATGAACCAGGTGGACAACCTTGTCACAGTAGCGCAAGGCCTGCCCGCACCACAGGACCTTCTGTTCCTGGCGCGGGAGGTAGGTTGGATGGTGGCCTCGCGGGGCATTGCGAAGCAGGAGATCCGGGAGCTGATGAAAAGGTACATCGTCAAGCACAACGAGGCCATGGATGAGCTGACGGTCACATTTGCAGAGGGCGTCGTTGCCTCCTTCTCCCTCCTGTCTGGCTACCCCCATATGCCGGGCAGTGTGCGCATCGCGGGCTTGGTGGGCGTGGGCGGCTGGAAGGACCGGGAGCTGGCTGTCACGAGCCGCAGCTTGAATGGGCTGGGCTTGGATTCGCTGACGGCCTTGATTGATGCCCTGCATGATCGCATCGTGGAGCTAGACAAGAAAGCAGAGTGAGAGAGCAGGACAGGATTGAGGAGGACGTAGATAGAGAGGAGGGTGGGAGAGGGTAAGGGAGAGTGTGGATAAAAAGTTTGTTGTGGGGTTGATGAGGGAAAATTGCGTTGGAAAATACGGAACACCGAAAAGATGCGAACGCCTGATGAAACGAAAACGGAACAAAAATTAAAAAGTGATGACTCTGGGTCGTTCTCGGAGGTCTGAACGATTGGAAAATGAATTGGATGGCGTGCGGGAGCGGTTGAGAGGGGAAAGCAACAAATGAGCTACATATGAAGCCACGGTGCCAGAAAAGTAGGACAAGGATTACGGAACACGCAATGACTTTTTCTTTGTTATTCTTGTTATCTCAGGAACCGTCCTTGTGTACGGGAAATGGGGCAAGGCTTTTATCACTACATAAAAACGCACTATCCTATTTTCACTGCTTTCTTGCTTCTGCTTGCTAAAGCTGTAACAGCTGTTCCTCGGCTATCTACGACAAAATCACCTCACCTCACCACTAATATAGTCTCTTTTCCGATATCCACTTTCGTTCTCAATTTTTGCCCTTCAAGTGTAGCAACAGGGAAACCCGACGGGCCCGTGTACAACCACACATATCATAATTTTCCTTGTCGTCTCAACGCCTCTTCTTGATCGACTCATCCTCATCAGTAGGATAGCATGAGGCTGAGCACATTCTCCGTAGGTGGCAAAGGGACAGGGTCCACAGGCGACTGCCCTTGCCATTGGCCGCCGCCGCTTGCCCCCTTCTTCGACTTCTTCTTCTTACCACCACTTCCCGCCCCGCCCACGTGGCTCCACCCGTCCTCCGCGGGGGGAGCGTGGAGAATACTGCGCCCCATCTCTATGCCATGAGCCTCGAGCGAGGCCAGGCATTGCTGGAATAATACCTGGATCTCCCCGATCCGAAAGGCGCAGCGCGAGACGTTCACCGCTCGATCCAAGGGGTCGAGAATAGTGAGTGGGTCTGCCACCACAGGCAAGCCATGCGCCTGGAAAAAGTCGGCCAAGGGGAAAGTCAGGCCATAGCCCTGGTCCACTGCGATGCCCTCGACTTGAGGGTTGAAATTCCGCCCGTAGTACTCCAGAAAGTACGTAAGCAGAAAGCCTGAGGACATCCCCTCCTTCTCCGGATTCCCACCCGCACCTACACCCACACCCCCACCGCCATCATGTCTGTCCTCCATACCACCGTCCGACGCCGTCTGCGCCGCCGCGAACTGAGACCAGAGCCGGTAGGAGATTTCGGCCGGGCTGCCGTACCCGCCCGTGACGAGCGGCGGGGGTGGCTTCACCTCCTCCAGCGTCGTCGCCGGCGTAACGACCGCTTCCTCGAGGTGCCCACTGCCTCCACGCAAGGCCTTGCCATAATCCATGTGCTCCGGCACAGGGCTGTCAGGCGAATGCAGTCGCCGACTCTTCTCGTCCCTGACTGCAGGAACCGAGGTCGTTCCACCCTTGCTCCTGATGTCGCTACCGCCGCTCCCACTCTCACCACTACCCCTACACCCAGCGTTGCAGCTACTGCTGCAGCTAAGCACAGGAGGAATAGCACGGCGCTTAATGGTATCGACAGACCGGGCCATGGCCAGGACGTTGGCCTGCGCCACCTCGGGCGTCTCAAACTGTTGGAGGACGGCGATAACCATGAGCATAAGCGCGTATGATGACACGCCACCGCACCAAGGCTGGTTCAGACCTCGCTGCGTCATAAGTGCCTTCAGTACCAACGTCAAGGGTACGGCGTGCGCGTAGGGCCTACCGGGTGCCACCAGATCCCGTATGAGAAGTGAACTGGCGATGCCCCCGTGCTGCCGGCCCTCCAGAGAAATGTCCACAGGCACCAAGGCAGTAGCGGGCGTCGGCAGTGAATCCGGCACGCCCATAAGCACGGCCGGGTCGGCAAGGATCTTGATTACAGGGATGAAGGCCGTGTCGATGGTCTTAAGCGAGCGCACCCACGGCCGACCTTCTAAGGCGGCGGCCAGCTGATACAAAAGCCGCGTCGATTCGCCATGCCCAGGAGGCAGGGAGCGGGGGGGCGTGGCTGAAGTAGACATGATGCTGCTAGTGGGAGCACTGGCAGCGGGCCCCAGGCGCGGAGAGGAGGCGGGGGAGGAGAGCGCTGGGGAACGGGAACCAGCCGGGGTGGACCTGGTCGCGGTGCTGCTACTGCTCGTGTCACTGAGCTGGCTGTGGCTGTGGTTGTCTGTCTCTTCCTCCTCTTCGTCTACGACGGACGAGGCGGCGCTCGAAGGCCCAGTCGCGACGGTGGTGGAAGCCCTGCTGCTGCTGCCGCTGGCACTGCTGATCGTGGTGGCCACACTGTGACCCCCATCTGGAGAGGACGAGGCCGTGGACTCGTTGTGCTGCTGCTCCAGCTGCCGGGTTATCTGCGGGGTGGCGTTGGCCGTGGAGCCCGTCAGACTCAGCCCGCAAACGACAATGTCCACATCGCTGGAAACCAAGTCCAGGCCCGTGAAGCAGGAGCCGTACAGTTCTACACGGGCCCCGCTCCACAAGCCCTGGATGATGGTGCGCATCTCACCCAGTACCCCTTCCCGCGCCGCCCGATGCGTCTTCATGTCCGCCTCGCGCTTAGCCATGAAGGTGGCGATATTGTCCGTCAGTAAGGCTCGCATCGCATCGATCCCCTGGCAATACGCATGACGCGCCTTCTCCGCCTCCAGGTCTAGCGCGTACACCTCGTGAGCCTGCTGCATCACCAACGGGGGCGGCATCACTGACTCATAAACGCCGCCGTTCATGGCGCTGCTACCACTTCGGCCACCATCGCCGCCGACATGCCTATGTGGCGCCCGTTGCTGGTGCTGCTGCTGCGGGTGATGATGTTCGTGCCGTTGCTGGCGATGGAGGCAGTCGTGGAGCGGGACCTGCGGGATCAGAACGGCTGAATGCCGGTAAGGCACATGATGCCCACCACTCTCGCCCCACTCCCTCCGACCGTCCAAGCGCTGAACTCTTCCTCGCCGCCCGCTGCCGCCTCCTCCGACCATCGACCCGCCTGCCTCCGTCCCGCCACGATGCGCACGCGGGTACTCTTGGTAATACTGCGGAGTGTGATGCTGCTGATGGAGACGAGAATAAAGCGGTTGGCGGGTCGATTGGAACACCTGGCCGCCAGCACTTGCTCTACCTCCACCACCTCCACCACCGCCTTCTCCTCCTCCTCCTCCTCCTCGCCCCGTCCCTGCCGGGCGCCCAACACCTTGAGTGTGATAGATAGGCTGCGCGTATTGCGAACCAAGCTGGAGAGGGGGGCGTCCAGCGTTGATGGCGACGCTGCTGCTGGTGATACTGCTGTTGGTGATGGTGCTGCTGCGGCTGCCGGCATCTTTGGAATTGTACTTCTGCTTCGCAGCCAGTTGAGGTTGAGCGTAGGCGGAAAGGGATTTGACGTTTACCTGCTGCTGCTTCTGTTGCTGCTGTTGTTGTTGTAATTGTTGGTGATCTTGAAGTTGCAGTTTTTTTTTCTGCAGTTGCTGCTCTTGCTGTCGCTGCTTCTTAGTCAAGTGCTGGACCTGCTTCTGTGGCGCTGCTTGTACGTTGGTGCCGTTCCCATAGCTGGAAGAAGAGGAAGATGAAGGGGAGGAAGAAGAAGAGGTAAGAGAAGGGTTTTGCTTCTGAGACGAAAGTGATACCAGACGTGCCGACGGCGACTCCAGCTGCTGCTGCTGTTGCTGCTGCTGTTGCTTGATAGGCTTGGGGTTCGCGTTGGCATTTGTGGCCTTACTGATCTCCTGGACGTCTCCTCCTTGCTGCGCGGCCATTTGCTGGGGCTGCGGTCGTGGTTGCGGTTGCTGCTGCTTCTGCTGCTGCTGCTGCACTTGCATTTCTCCCTGCAACTTCAACTGTTGCTTTTGCTGCTGCTGTTGCGCCCGCGTCGGCCTTTGCTCTGTCTCTTTCTCATGCATGGACTGCGGATGCACCGGTGCCTGAAGCGGTCGTTCCTCGGTCATGTTCTCCTGTACTGATTGTGGCTGCTCCTGAGACTGCTGGAGCTGCGACGGCCCCTGCTTTACCTTCTCCTTCACCATCTCTTCCCTTGCCATCGTCGTCGTCTTTGTTGTCGCCGGCGGCCCTTCTACCTCCGCTGGCAGAGGTTGCGCCCCACTCATCACCAGATCCACCCGGTCCAGCACACCCGC
>AFGO01000890.1:34859-59447 GCA_004335405.1 Nannochloropsis granulata CCMP529
CGCCGCTTCTTATACTGGCTCCGGATCTTACTCTTGGGCCGTTTCAGATTCTCCCCGACTACAATTCCAGGCACTTCCGCTGGCTTGGGAGCTACCAAGTCCACCCACCCATCCCCAACTTCACCACCTCCTGCTCCTGTTGCTCTGCCTACTACTGCGACTGCTGCTGCTGCTGCTTCTGCTGCTCCCCTTCCTCCCTCTGGGCACTGATGTTGTTGACGGTCCTTGCCCCGTCCTTCCCATTCTGTCTTTTTCTTCCCCCCTCCTACGATACTGCACAGAGGCGCAGACGGAGGCAAGGCTAGTTCAGCGGGGCCCATAGCAAGTGAAGTGGTGCTGCTGATGCTGACGGCAGTAGGAGAAGCGACGGCAGGCACGCGCGCCCGCATGGAGTCCGTGATGGAGGAGGTGGAGATGGTAGTGATGGGAGAGATCTTGAGAGGATCGGGAGCGGGGGGTGGAGACGGGGCCACTGGCATGAAGACTGAGGAGGTGAGGGGGGGCGACAGGAGTGATGGTGAAGTAGGAAATAAAGCACTTGCTGCTCCTGCTCCTGCTACTGCTGCTACTCCTCCTGCTGCGGGCTCTTTCACCACCACCATGACCTTCTCCCCTCCAAGCACCAGGGTTGTCGACATTCCAGCCTCCTCTTGCTTTCCGCCCTCCACACCCTTGACTACGGCTGCCTTCTTTTTCTTCTTTTTCTTCTTCTTCGCTGCCTCAATCCCTGCTGCCTCCCCATTAGCGCTGTTGCCTTGCATAGCAGCCGGCTCTACAGCCTTCTCGTCCTCCCCGCCGCTCCTGACAGCCTTCTCCTGTTCTTTTGCCACAGCTATGCCCGTGCTCTGCGCCTCCATCAAAGCAGAGGGGAAAGGGGACGCTGCTGGAGACAATGGCATGGGAGAGGCCTCCTGCCCTCCCTTCTTCCATGTTTTCTCATCCGCTGTTGCTTTGCCCGAGAGGGGAGGAGTGGGAAGGCGCAAGGGAGGAAAGGCTTCCAAAGCCGGTGGCACCAGTGTCGATGCCAGCAACGGCCTCTTCACGACAACACCACGCGGTCCAACTTCCTCCCATGACCCATCATCCTCTTTTCCTTCCTCCATCACCGTGGCCATCAACAGACCCGTTGCACTCTGCCCGCTTTTCTCCGCGATGGGCATTTTCAAGGCCGACAACGACGGAGGAATGCGGACTGCTAATATACTCTCCTCCTCTTCCTCCTCCTCTGCCTTTCTCCGTCCCTCATTCAGCCCGTTCTTCTTTGCATCCCTTGCCGCCACCACAATTGATGCTTCGGCCTCGGCCCTCAGCTGCTTCTCCAGCCTCTGTAATTCCTTCAAACGCTGTTGCTGCTGCTTCTTCTTTTTCTTGCCCGCGGTACAGGCCCCCCAAGCACTGGTGCAGGTGCTGCTAATGCTGCCCCGCTCGTGGTCGTCCAGCAGCTCCCTGGCCACGGAGTCCGCACATGCCGCCTGCACCCGCTCCAGGACCCGACGCACCGCCTTACCCTCGTCCTGGTACACCCAGTGCACGGGCATAAGCAAGAGTCGCTCCATCATCGCCTGCGCCCTGGACTCGCGAGCACACTCCAACCCCTCCTGCTTCTCCTTCTTTTTGTGTGGTCTTTTCACTCTTTCTTCTTCCTCGCCCGGCAGCTGGAGCAGCACATGCTGAGCAGGACGCAGGCCCTCGAACAGCGCCGCCTGCTCCGCGGGCTGGAGCTTGGCGACGAAGGCTTGCAGATGCTTGGTTTGCTCGGTCACGCCCTTCAGCCCGGCCGAGACCCGAGGCGCGGGTGCGGGACACCGGTGCACCCGCCGCCAGAAGGCCACCCACAGGGACAGCTCTAGCCGACTCACCAGCAAGTCCCGCAGCGGCACCGTTTCCTTCTGCTCTTCCGTCCGCTCCTGCAGCCAGGGCGCTTCAGGAAGGATCACCGGGAACGCGGCGGCACCCGTACCAACCGCATTGGCTGCCACGCTCGACGTCCCTATCCCACTCCCACTACCCGAGCTGCCCGCCACGGCCGCCGACGACAATACGCCCCCCCCCCACCTGCAGCCGCCGCGGCGGAGGCCTGCAGGCTCAATTGCTTGACTGTGGCTGCAGTGGGGGGCTTGGATAGGAAGGCTCCCTTGGTTACCGCCCGTAAGAGCTGGTACAGGGTTTCGGCATCCTCCACCGCCGACGCGCCCAAGGTCAGTGTGTCCAGCGGCGTGGCCCCCAGGCTGCAGATCCGCAAGCTCCGCTGCAGTAAGTGGCCCGCGAGCTGTGCCGTAGCCTCATATTCAGTTCCACCCGCCAGCTCTCCTTCCTCCGTGTCCTCCCTCTCCTTCCAGGTCTGCTGCTTCTGTTGCCCCAAGGCTATTCTATATCCCTCTGTAAGTGTATGCTCCTCCTCCTCCGCCGCTAAGGCTATCTCCAGCTCCTCCTCCTCCTCCTCCACGCTTTTGGCCTCCTCCAACTCGTCGGGGTCACTGGACGCCCCCACAGGAGTACCACCACGGCTTCCGATACTGCTGCTGCTGCTGCTGCTGCTGCTGCTGTTGTTGCTGGTGGTGGTACTGATGTTGCTGTGGCATTTACTACTGCTGCTGGGCAAGCAGCCCGCCCCCACATGTTGTTGATGCTGCAGCTGTTGCTTGAGGAGACGACTGTACATGTAGTTGACCTTCTCGCGCCTGACCGAATAGCACAGCGGCTGCCGATGTGGTAATTTCTGGGGAGACGAGAGCGGGGACGACGGCAAGGGCGCGGTGGGCGGCGAGGACGGCGAGGCCGAGGCCTGCTGCTGTCCAGCGCCTACAAACTTCTTATTACGAGACTTCAGTTCGTGCTTGAATAATTTCAGGTACAACCGAATCCACAGCGGGTCGTCGATGGCCAAGGCCTGCATCCGCTCGTCACACCCCAATTTGCAGAACCATTCCCAAAGGGAGGCCAGCAGCGTGTCCTGGTTCCAATTGCTGTCCTGGGTCATGGCTCCCACCCAAGCAATCCCTCACCTACCCAACTATTTATATATGTACAGGGGGGCTCTCTTCCGCAAACCTACAAGCGAAGGGAGTGAGGGGGTTGCGGTGAGTGCGTGCATTCACGTGTCCCCCCTTCTCAAAAGCACTCCTCGTCCCTTACCTCCCTTCTTGGCTTTAGGGACTGTGCGAGCGGCGCGTCTCGCGTGGGCGGTGCGGGGTTGTCGCTGTTTACACGTCCAGCTCGGCCCTGTGGTCTGCAAATGAGATGACTCTGTACTTTGCGGTGCGGTGTGTGGGGGTGGGTACAGGTTTTGACTTCGTGGGGTGGACTACGGCCTGAAATAAAAAGCACGTGCTCCACCGGCTACCAGCGTCACACGACCGCCTCGCCAGGCAAGCCACACGATAAAAGGAATATGGGTTGGCTCCCAGGTGCTTGCGTGACCTAGTTGGGAGCGGAACGGTGAAAAGAGAGATGGACCCGGGATCCATGCAGAACCCCTCCCAAACAACAGCGAACGAAGAAGGCGAGGTCAGCCGATGACTTTGCTGTTGTTGGTTTGGCTTGGCCAGAAGTGCTGCCACCGACCGGGGCTGTGGTGTGCTCCTCCACCCCCACTGTGCCTTGTTGTCATGCTCAGGCTCGTGGGCATGGGGCTAAATAGGGGTTACGTGGGGGCACAGGTCATCTCAAGCAAGCATCCAGCCAACCCATTCTCATCCTTGCGGCAACCCACTGAAGCCAGCCATATGAATGCCCTGTCATCCACACAAAACGTGCCCGGCATCCTAACTCTTCCTTTCTCCTCCCCCTATGTATCCACGTATAGGCTCGCGCGTTCGTGTCCTGTCTGCAGACCCGGAAATAGAGGCAAACCCCTGCCTTCTTCCAGTAGCCCTCCTCCTCCTCCTCCTCCTCCTCCTCCCTCTCCTCTACACCTCCCATCGGGAGCAGCAGAGCGGCCGCGGCGGATAAGCATATACACATACAGATAAAACACATGACGGTAGAGAATGTATCAGAGCTGCAGGCGGCGGCGTCGCTCTTTGGGAGCGTGTGCGTAGACGCCAACTTAGCTTTTTACGAGCAGAAGAAGAAAGACCCCCACCCGTTGGCGTGCGAGGCGGCCAGCAAGGATGTGAAGGCTTGCTGGGAGTCCTTGTGAGTATATAATGATTTAAAAGGGAGGAAAGAAAGAGCTTTTCTGCCTCTTTAGGGTCAGCTCTTCTACCATAGTAATATGTGACTGATTTTTGTACACATCCTTTTAATCCCTTCCCGATAGGAGAGCGAAGATCAAAGCCACTTCCGAGGGTCCGTTCCAGTCCTACGCCCAGTGTCTGCAGACCACTGGGAATAACCTCAAGAAATGTGCGGAGCTGCACGACCAGCTTGTGAAAGCCTTTGAAGAGGCCAAGCAGTGAAAATAGAGCAGGCGGAAGGCCGGACAAACACAAATGAGAAGAAGGGTGGGGCGGAGGTAGATGGGTTAATTAATAGTCCGTGCCTCGTTAAGTATTGCGGGATTCGCCCTCTTTCTGGCAAGTAAGAGGAGGAGAGGATAGATATTGAAAACGGGCTTTTGATTTATTTATTTCGATACTACAATACCTACCTACCATTCATACGAAGGCACTGGCAAAACGAAAAGAAAGAAGGCGTCACATGAAAAAAAAACACCGGATAAGGGCAACTCTGTTGTCAATGCACCGGACGCGACAATGATAACGCATTTTTACTCTCCTTCCTGTTTTGTTGCTTGTTTCCCCGAGTCGATGATCCATCTTGTGTTTTCCTCCCAGCGAGTTCTTCCCGCTTTACTTTTGGTCGTGTATTTTGAGGCAACAAATCACCCAAAATCCAAGTGGTAGAATTAGATCACCTCTTTGTCCCCGGTCTGACTTTTGGGTCCAGTTAAAGGAGCAGGAAAGGGGGAAAAAAGACGTCGAAAGCCAGGGGAGGGAGGTGGTTGCAGCATCATGTGGGATCTGCAAGATCGTGGGCGGTTCCTGTCGTATTGCTGCGTAGCGCACGTCTTGGACGCCCACGACATCTCCACAACATCCCGCCCTCCCCCACAGGCCTGGAAATCACTGGCGAAGCATAAGGCGAGCGCGTGTTCAGGCGCCACTCCGTTCTTGGCTGATGATGATCGAAGGCTAAGGCTAACACCACCAACAGCTGCCCGTCGCATCAGCGTACATTCACCCACCTCGCCCACGTTACCCCTCCAACTGCAGGTGTACAATTCCAGGACAGACGACAAGTGATTCATTATGAAGACGCCCACGAGCCTGGCATGCGGAGCCTGCACGGCGGCCGTGTTAATGTGTTTCACAACAACAGCAGATGCCCATGCCAGCACATCACAACCGGGCGGCGTGGGCGTGGCAGTAGCGCGGCGGCCACCAGGCTTTCACTCGATAGGGCGTTCATCTTTGCGATCATCAGCCACGACTAGGAGAATAAGCGGGGGAGGGCTGGAGGAGCTCGGAGCCCAGCACACATGGGGCAGCAGAATGCCGCAGCAGCGGCAGCAGCAGCAGCACCGTCGGCGTCGGAGGACACCAACTATGCTAGTGGAGACAGACGTGAAGGTAAAGGAGGAAGCGGGGATTGGCTACGGGTCAGGAAGCAGCGAAAGTGACAACAGGAGCGGCAAGAGCGGGTCTGCGGCCGCAGACGCCTCAGAAGGCACAGGCCCACCGCCAGTGCCTGTGGATACCTTCAGGCACAAGAGCTTGGCGGACGTCCCGACGGACTACGGGCCCTACCTGACCATTAAAGGGTTCAAGATCAATGCATTTGGCTTCTACTTCTGCTTCATGGCCCTATTCTGGGCGATCCCCTGGGGTGTCTTCCTCATTCTGTACAAGGCGAGCTTGGAGTTCATGGACAAGATCGATCCTCGCCGATACAACGTCGACCGCTCCAGTGCCCTATGGGGCTGGCTGACCAGTATCAGTACTGACTCCTTACCCGAGATAACGGGCACGGAGAACATACCCAAGGGACCGGCGGTACGTGTGGGAGGGTACGGGAAAAAGAGGGAGACAGCAAGGCGCGGGGATGGTCGGATTTGTTTCGCCTTAAGTGTTGGATATGGAAGTTGGCCGGGGCCCTTGCTTTTTGGGCGGTTGATCTTCTATCTTCTTTCTTCGCATTCAAGCGTATCTTACCCTCCCTTTGAGCTCCTTCCATCCTCATTTCTTCCCACCCATCCCTCTTTTCCCAACTCCCTCCGGAAGGTCTTCGTCGCCAACCATGCCTCCTGGATGGACGTGCCCTACACTGCCCAACTGCCCGTCCGCGCCAAGTACCTAGCCAAGGCTGACCTGGCCAAGATCCCCATCCTGGGCAACGCCATGAGCATGGCTAAGCACGTCCTCCTCGATCGAGACGACAAGCGCAGCCAAATGGAAGCCCTGCGCTCTGCTCTCCTGATCCTCAAGACAGGCACCCCCATCTTCGTCTTTCCCGAGGGCACCCGTGGGCCTCAAGGCCGAATGCAGACCTTCAAGATGGGCGCATTCAAGGTGGCGACCAAGGCGGGCGTGCCTATAGTGCCTGTGTCTATCGCGGGGACACATGTCATGATGCCCAAGGAGGTGATCATGCCTCAATGTGCTGGTCGGGGAATCACCGCCATTCATGTCCACCCTCCCATCTCCACCAAGGGCCGCACGGACCAGGAGCTGTCGGATCTGGCGTTCAACATCATTAACAATGCACTGTCAGATGAGCAGCGGGCTCTGTCAAGCACGAAGAAGGACGATTCGGGAGCTTAAGAAGAGGGAAAAGGGAGGAGATGTGAAGGAATGAGGTGAAGGCATGTCAACAATAGGAGATAGAGATCATGAAGAGATGGGAGGGAGGGAATCGAAGCCTGTTCAGTGAGCCCTGTGTAAATCATATGCAGGAAAAGTGAGCAGCAGCAGCGGCAGCAGCAGCAGCGGTAGCTGGGCACATCGAAAAAGACAAGCACCAAGCAGAAGGCAGTAACAGGCAATTATTGAATAGATTTGGAGCGAGGGGTCAGCGTACAGCCAATAAGATACCGTCTGCTTAGCAGCAGCGGGACCCGACTGTAGCGTAGATCTTATGAATATTTGTGATGAGAAAAAGGCAAATTAAATTCTTCATCGTTTGTTTGCAGACGGAGAGCGCATCATGAGATTCCTGTAGACCAGACAGAGAGACGGGGAAGCTTGACCTGAAGTAACAGAAAGAATGACTAACAGACGACAAAATCTGGATTGCTTGAACTTGGAGTTCCTATCGTACGTGCTTTATCCGCATAGTGGGAGCGAAGCAAATTCGGAGTCCACCATAACCCTTAAGGGGGAAACATTCACACTGTGACACAGGTGTCCAGGGAACACTCTAGGTGGTGATTGTGCTTGTCCTTGGCATCTTTCATCCATTGACGTAAATTCTGAGCCTATGGTGGCGTGGGACGAAGGCGGATCTTCTGGCTCCCTACCTTGTGGGGGGCTAGGGAAAAGTTGAGTCGGACTTATTGTGACATCCCCATCGGACATCCCAAAAAAAACAGCAGAGAGACCGTTTCCGCAGCGGCGTTTCTCCGGATATCCACGCCCTGGCCACGTCCACACAATCTCAACAGGATCCTCTGCCAGTGTGCGGTCCACGGCAGAAACGCCCGTCACAGCAATACGGGCATTGCACCAGATGTGTACCAACCCGCCTCACATACATACAGCACAGGTAGATAATTAGGTAGATGCCTTGGCAGTGGGATTCGAACACGACCATCAAAAGTGAGCGAGCACCTTTAATGCCCAAGGTTCAAGCGTCCTCAATGGGCGCGAGCGATGCCGACAGTGACGCAGGGGACAGCCGCACGCCGTGGTGCTTGGCTGCGCAAATCTACCCGACGTTCGCGTTTCTGGGCGTGCAGATGTGTTGGTCTGTCGCTTACGGATATATCACGCCTATCCTCGTTACATTTAATCTCAGCATCGAAACGGTTGGCATTGTGTGGTTCTTCTCCTCCTTGGCAAGCTGCATGACGGTACCACTCGTTTCGGCGGCCAGCGACTTCTCCCAAAACGCGTGGGGCCGAAGGCGTCCGTTTTTGGGAGGATTTTTGATCGTGGGGGCGGGCGGACTCATTCTTTTAGCGTACGCCGAGTCGCTGGGGGTGTGGCTGGGGGATACAAACGAAGAGCAGAGGTATGCACTCAGCATGGCCATCATAGGTTTGATCCTTGGCCAAGTGGGGCTCGACGGGATACAAGGGATGGAGCGGGGGCTTTGCACAGACACATTGGAGGCGGATGCATTGCAAGGTGTCAATTCCTTCTTTGCCTTGCAGGGCAGCTTGGGAAGACTGTTGGGTTTTGGATTGGGTTCTATCAACCTGGCCAAGGCACCTGGCCTCTCCTATCTTGGCAGTCAAACCCAGATTCTTTTTCTTCTTTCAGCCGGCGTCTTGTTTGTGACGACGTGCGCAACCTTGGTGAGCTCTGTAGAAAAGCACTTTATTCCCCAGCTTTATGAACTCTTCAATGGCAATTTTGTCTCCTCGGCCAAAAGGGCGGTGTTTGGGATGAAGTCCCTCCCGAAAGCAGTGCGTCTCGCGGCTGTGTCTAACCTTCTGGCCTGGAGTGCGTTCGCCCTTTTGTTCTACTATGGCTCTTACTTTTACGGCGCCTACATTTATGGAGGAGATCCAGAGGATACGGGTAAGCCCGATTCGCTATATGAGCGCGGCGTACAAGCAGCAAGTTTTGCGTTCTTGCTGATGGCAGTGGTGGCCAGTTTCACATCGCTGATTTTGGGGTCATTGGCGGCGAGAGTAGGTTTGAAGCGGGTCTGGGTCGCGTCGCTGGTATTTGCTGCGGCCGTGTTTCTGGGCCTGTTCTTCCTGCGGCCGGGAAACAAAGCTGCAGCCCTGGCACTCTTTGCATGCTTAGGGCTGCCGCTGGCTGCGAGTTACCAATGTCCGTGGTCAATTGTGACGGTGGCAGTTCGACGCTCGGAAAACTCGGCTTTATACTGCAGCCTGTTTCGAAGCATCAGCGAGGTGCTGCCTTTTGCTCTTCAAGGATTAATGGGCTCGCTGCTGCTCAGCCTCTTTCAAGGGAGTTCACGGGAGGTTTTTGTGGCGGCGTCGGTGCTCATGGCCGTGGCTGGGGTCTACACGCATAATTGTGTCCTAGATGTACAAGACGTAGAAGAGTACGAGGAAGAGATGTGATGGATGCTGTTTATAAAATATCTAGATGTGAAGGGGGGCGAAAAGTAAAATATTTTTTTTTCTGGTTTTGATGATACGCTATCGAGACAACGGTTCTATATATATGTATACAGTATATATTGAACTTGTCTATATGTATATATAGTGGAGACGACAGGTGGGGTATGATTTTTTTTTGCTTTATCGGAAAAGCAAGCCAAAAGGGTGTACTTTGAGAGTACTTCTTACTACTCTGAGCCTAGCGGAGACAGGCGTATACGAGGCGTCGTCACCAGCAGAGAAGTAGCTGACTTGCTCAAGGTGGCGGGAGTCGCACTGGGCGCGACTTCGGGCTTACTACCACAGCGGTGGCCAGCTTCCTGTCCGATATTTAACGCACATGACGCATCCTCTTTTCCTGTCACATCTTTTGCTATCCGTGCTGCTCTTGTCCCTCCTGCTGTTGGTAGCCCATCATCCCGCCTGTCGAAGCCTGCCCCTATCCCGAAGTTAGCGACCGCAGCATTAGCTTTATTGGCATGCGGACCAGCCTGGGCCGGTCGGAACTGTCCGCGATCGGTAGGGCAGGTATGGCAGCAATGTGTGAGCCGTCTTTCCCACTGTCTGATTCCCCGTCTCCTGTTTGTCCGTTTTCCTTGCTTGACAGCGCTGCCGCCAAAGGAGACTGCGCAAAGGCGACGAGCGGAACGCTTGGTCTTACACTCTGTTTAGCATTCTTCAAGATGATGTCTGTCGACACTCCCTCAAACTCCGCTGCGGTCGCCCCCCTGTTTGCGGATCCTCCATTCTCTACCTCTACCACTGCGGGCCGCGCTTTCTCCCGGTGCGGTGGAAGCGGTGAGCTTTCGCCGCCCGTGCTGTTGGTCACGTCGCCTGGTCCGCCGCCCCGCCGCTGTCCATCGGTTGTCCCGGCCCATGATTAATCTTCTTCGTCCTCTGATGCTCCTGCTTTTCCTTCCGACCAGACACAGTGGATATTGTACTCCTTCCCCCTCCACCTCCCTCCTGTGTGTGGGGAAACGTTTCCAGCTCTTCCACATCAGCCGAAACCGGTGAGCCGCCTACACCGTGCATGTCGACTGCCCCGACGGCCGGCTTTCAGGCGTAGCTCCCGTTCAGGTGTGCCGCGTAACGGCCCAGGTCCCGTAGCACCGTGCCTTTGGTGCGGGTGATCACGTGCATTATCTCATGCAGCTATTGTACAGAAGCAACCGCTCTCGGGTCCAGCAAGCCGCGGGCGCCGCCCATCTTCTCCACCATTGCCCTCAAATCCAGGCTCATCTCACGCATAGTGGTGTCCACTCCCTCCACCACCATAGCATCGTCCTGCATACCGCGCTCGTGACCCTTAAATGTCTGACCTACATTTGCCCAAATGGTGGTGGGAGCTTCTCCAGCCGCACTCGCTGTGATGTGGGCATCCTGGACATGCCACCCAGCCAGAACCAGGCCCTCCGTCAGGACGGTGACGTAGAGGTGCGGTG
Source organism: Nannochloropsis granulata CCMP529 (assembly GCA_004335405.1). Classification (NCBI taxonomy): domain Eukaryota; class Eustigmatophyceae; order Eustigmatales; family Monodopsidaceae; genus Nannochloropsis; species Nannochloropsis granulata. Next base: position 45,543 of record AFGO01000890.1, read on the forward strand.
CCACGCGAAGCACGTGTCGGCAGGGGTATCCTTTGGCGTGTAAGTAGCCACAGGAGCACCTGGACTCTGTCATCATCACGCCCGTGTTGGTCTTCTCGCAGACCACATCAACCAAGCGACCCAGCAGAGACGGTCCCAATGGTCCCGATGGCCCGCACCGCGAAAGGCACACACCGCGCCGCCCGATCCTACGGTTGTCTCTAGTGACCCCTTCACTGTATCTATTTCGTCCTCATGATCCAGCCTGGTCATGTACTCCGCTGCCGGCTCATTCAGGCCCACCATGTCAGCGATGCCGCGTCCGTCGTCATCAACCACCACATTCTCGCTGTCGCCACCCGCACCTTTCCACCTGCGGCAGCACCTCGAAGAAGCACCTTCGCTCCCCCTCTCTGCCTCCACCGACTCGAAAACCTTGTACGTACCTGCAATTGTCGGCTGGTCCAAGAGCTTCTCCTTTATGTACGCGGTGATGCCATACTCGGTGCTGATGAAGCGTCGGAGCTCATCTTGTGGATGGACCAGCCGTACACCGTCCACCTTCCTGCTGGTGCTATGCCACAGGTGATCAGGCCCCCAGGTCAGGGCTTTAAAAACAGCCCCCCAGGGTCCGTGGGGGCCGGGCGTGGCGGCAACACTGTCGAACATGTTTCGCCTATGCATTTTGCTGCAGAGAAAGAGAGGCACCGCCACATCCAGCATCTCGTCAATGATCTCGCGGTAGATCAGGGAGCGGGGGATGGTTATGGCCGAGTCCGCACAGCTGCTGATTACATTCACTTTGGCGAAAGTCTTCCTCGTGCAGTTCGTTGTGGTCGGCCCCGGACAGGCCGCCAAGGTACCATGCTGGCTCGAGGTGCTGCAGCTCTTTGTCCATCTCGATGTCTGTTTCTCGCAGCTCCAGCAGCTCGAAGAAGACGGGGTAACTAAGCTTCTTTATCACTCTCTGCCGAATGTCCTCGCGTTGAACAGCCTTTCGGTCGGGGCGGGGCTCCTCGCACGCACACTTGACGCCGTAGCCGCGGTTCATATGGCGCCACCCCTTCTTGATGAGCTCAAATCCGCCGAGAGACTGAGCATGCTGTAGTACGACGATGGCTAGGTCCATCTGGCTGGCCGCCGCCAAGGGGATGGGGCCGCAGCGGTGCTTCACCTTCTCGAGGGGGAAGGGGAGCACGGCCCGCTCGCCGTGGATAGTCATTGGGGCACGGAGCTCGAGCCGACCCGCGGGCACGGAGAGGAACTTGGTACGCTGTTGGCTTGTGAGACGGAGAACGGGCGGATTTTTTTTTTTTTTCCTTTAGTTGCAGGCCCTGCACAATCATACTGTGCAGCAGGGCGAGATCTGCGAGCGTCCAAGTGGCGCGGGGCGGGGGCGGGGTAGCGGGCTCCTTCGTTCTCGTCACCGTCATTCTTGCCGGATGGTCCTGCATCTGCTCCTGCTGGTTCGAAAGCGATGGCGGTGGCGGTGACAGTTTTGGGATGGAGCCGACCGCGGGAACTGATTGGTACTGCTCCTGGCGCTCCCGGTGCTCCTGCTCGTTCTGGTGGATGTGCTACTGGTTGTGGTGCTGGTGCGGGGCGAGGAAGCCGTGGGAGTTGCCCAGAAAGCATCGCTGGTGGGGATGGGGGGCGAACATTTGTTGCAGCTGCTGCTGCTCCACGTACATCTTCGGAGCGGGGAGCGGGGGTGGGGGAGGGTGGTGAAAGTGGTGCAGTAACCTCCCCTACCTTCTTTCCCGTTACGCCGGCCCCAGTCCTGCCTCCTCCCCCTCCCCCTCCTCCTTCTTTTCAGTCAGTCAGTCAGTTCAGTTCAAGTCTTTGTCTGTTTTTGCAACCACCACCTCATCAACTCGTTTACCCGCCTCACATGCCGTTTTCCTCGCCCACACAGCTCAGGTTACTGTCACAAGCAGTCATCGATTTTCCCGCCACAACGTCCGTCGTCGGCGAGCGCCACACACTTTGACCTGCTTGCCTTGCCCTGTCCCTTCCAACGTGACGCCTCAAAAGCATTCAACCATATGGACAACAAGGCCCGCCTCCGCGAGGTTCAGGTGCAGGTCTTTCAAGGATCGAAGCCGAAGGGCTCACAACAAGATATCTCCTTTGACGGAGAAAAAATTCGCTGCGGCGGGGCGATCATCAAGGTAAATCCAAGCGAGCGTCGAAGGAGAGGGGAGGGCTGCGCCGCTTGGGGACCTGAATGCCTATTGCTCAAAATCAAGGCATGTGCGGTAGAGTAGAGCGGTCTCTCTCTCGCGTCGTGCGCCTCAAGTCATCTGTCTCAAAATGAGCTTCTCCTATTCCCCTTTTCTTACCATCATAGGTCAAAGCCCTCCAGAAATGTGACGAGGAGGACCGGATGGTTTGCTTTGCTTCTGGCAATCACCGCTTTAATATCTCTGTTCCAGCCTCGCCGAAAAAGGCGGACGACACCCGACACTTCTTGGCGCAGGTCAAAAGGGCGTATGACGCACTGCAGCGAGGCTGCGGTGGGGATGGCAGAGGAGGTGCGGCAGCCGGTTTCACCCCTGTTGATAGGATTAGGGGCGTGGGATCACCTACTCTGAGCAGGCTTGCACAGCCATGGGCCGGGAATGGGAGCGCAAGCAGAGGCAGGAGCAGGTCCCTCCTCCATGTACGTCCATAAGTCCAAGCCCTGGTGTTCATGTCCAACCCCGACTATCGCAATTCTTGGACTCATTCAGGAAAGCTGACTTCCTCATTCTCGCCCCACCTTCGCCACCACACCACACAGAGTACCCAGAGGCCGAAGCTGTACCTGGCTCGGTCTAGCGCGGCTGCGCCTGGGAGCCTTCCTTTCGCCGGCCACTCCGCTGCTTCCTCTTCCTCCTCTATCGGCAAAACTGACAGATTAAAGAACACACGTGTTTTGCCCTCTTCCATCACCACCAGCAGCAGCAACATCAAGCGACCCCTGTCCGCCATCTCCACGAGCACCACTACCGCTGGTGGCAAGAAGAAGAAGGGATTCAGCATGCTTGACCAGGTACTGAATTCGGGAACGGCTGACGCCGGCGAGAAGGAAATAGAGGATTATGACGTACTGCGAGAGAGCGATCGCCTTTTTTCGTCCAGCCCCGAGAGAGGAGAAAATATCGAACTCAGCAGCAGCGCTTCCTCCTCCCTTTTCCGCGACGGCAGTTCCATATACGGCACGAAGCCGCCCCCTCGCTTGGGTGCGCCCTCCTCCTCCTCCTCCTCCCCTTTTCATGCTTCCTCCAGCAAAGGCAAGAACATTACACGCCGCATCAGTGACATGGTAGCCCCGTCGTCGTACGTCTCCTCTTCCAGCTCCTCCTCCCCTTCCTCCTCTTCCTCCTTGACAACAGGATGGAAACGGGAGGGCTTGCTCAATCTTGGCAACACCTGCTACCTGAACTCAGTAGTACAAGCCCTGGCCGCCGCAGAAGAATTTGTTAATGATCTGCTTTCCAACTTCTGGCTGCGACAGACCCTTCAAGACTTACGTGAGCCCGTGGGGGGACCTCGCCGCCTTAAGGTGTACGGATCCTTTGCTGGCCTCCTACTTGTGATGCGGCAAAAGGCCGCTTGGAGTACATGCAGTAGCATCAACAATAGTACCAGTACGGACAGCAGCAGCAGTAGAGAATGTGTCAGTGGGGGTGTGATGGACCCTTCCCTGTTCCGTCGGGAGGTAGCCTCCTACTTCGCAGCCTATGGTGGGGGATGGCAGCAGGATGCGCATGAGTTTATGGGGGACTTGCTGAATAGCTTGCAACATGAGCTTTGCCTCTATGGCCGTCGATTCGCGGTTCAGAAGATACAAGCGGACAAAGAAGCTAGAGCGGCCCGAGCCAAGGCAAATTGTTCTGTGGAGGGAGAAAGAGGAAGGGATGACGAGAAGGAGGGAAGAACATTAAATAAAAATCAGAGTACGGTAGGTAAGGGAAACCGAGGGGGGGCAGGTGAAGCGGGCGGTGGGAAGGGTGGACAAACGTCGCTCCGCACTTTTTTCCGGTCCCGGTCTTTCTCTGTCATGACGAAGTCATCGTCTTTGACGTCGGCGTCCAGCCACTTAAGGGGAGAGAAGGAGGCAGGGAAGGAGGGCTCGACCCTTACTGAGTCTGTTAAAGAGGACACAGTCATCAGTCAGGAGGAGGCGGCCATCCTAGAGAAAGTCTTGCCCGTGACGCGTCATTTCCACGCCGAGGTGGAGAAGACTTTGACGTGCGTGGGCATAGACTGCGCCTACTTCCGTTCTTACATCGAGCCCTTCACGGACTTCTCAGTTGATCTGGTGGGGCCCGGAGAGGAAGGAGGGGACGCGAGCCCGAGTGGCGAGGGAGAAGGCGTCCCTTTACATGTCTTGGATCTCTTGGCGCATTCTTTTCGAGAGCAGGAACTGGAGCTAGCCTGCGAGCGTTGTCAGCGGCAGAACAAGGTCCGCGTCACCTACCGCTTTCGCAAGCTACCCAACCTCTTGGTCGTGCATCTCAAGCGCTTTCGCATCACCGGCGGCCTGGGTCTCCTAGGCGCGAGCAGCAGCAAGCTCCAGACGCGCGTCATGGCCCCGCCCACCTTGGATCTGGCCCAATTTTGCGACGCCCGAACGGTCAACCCTCCCGATATAGGCACAGAGCTCGAAGGTACAGCTGGACCGCAGCTGACTAAAGCCCTCCTAAAGAGCCTGGAACTCACTTCTCAGCCACCTGCCCCTGCAACGCGCTTCGGGACGTACTTCAACTCGTCCTCGACAGCGGTGGGAAAGGGCGCGAATAAGGAATACGGGCAAGGGACGAACTCTACGCCTCTTTCCAAGATCTTGCGGGAGGAGCGAGGATCGGCCGTGCAACGTCTGAAGCTTCAGCAGCAACGGAAGCAAGCGGCGGCGCGGGATAGAAAGGAACAGGACGGAAATCGCTGGCCGATGGACCAGGAAATCAAGGGCACGACAACGTCGCCGCCAGCCGAGGATTCGACTGTCTCCTCCTCTCCCTCTGTCCCCACTCTGGTGGACCTGGTGGACGGAAGCAGCAGCATTGGCGGCTCTCAGGAGGATGTGAACAACAAGGCGCTGCAGGAGGCTATCCGACTGTCATTGATCGAGAGCCGAGGGCACATTCAGGAAAATGTGGAAGGAAGAATCCAACTGTCTGAAAAGGGAAGGGGATGTACCACGATGTCCGGCGCGAACAAGTCATCGATAAAGCCAAAAGTAACGATCGACCCGGCCGAGGACGAGGAAAATCGGTTGCCACCCTCCAGCAAAAGCAAGGTCCTTGCATTCTTGCCCCTCGACTTGCGGAATCTCACCACGCGCCCTCTTTCATCATCTCTCTGTTCTTCCCTTTCTTCTCCCTCGGCTTCCATGACCAAATTCCCTCTCGCTGCGGTGCGGGCAGGCGAGTTGCATTCCGCTTATGCACTGCTGAGCGTGGTCCGGCATTTGGGTCACTCGGCCAACTCGGGCCATTATATTGCTGACGTTCGACGGGCGGGTTCTACCCTTTCTTCCCCCGCGCTCTGGACGAGATATGACGATGCCTTGGTCTCGGTGTTGCCTCAGGGGGATCGCGTTTTAGAGGACGACGGAAGCTTGCAGACGGGCTACATTTTCATTTATCGTGCTAGTGCGTAAATGTGGAGTGAGAAGGTAGGGATAACTGAGGTTGTAACCCAAGTGGCGGGAGAAATGCACAAGATTTGTGTGAATAATTGCGTGTTCGGTAGCTGAGTAAGTGAATATGTGCTTAGGCGGGTGAGCGTGCGATAGAACAGAGCAATAAGAACAAAAATCAAAATCGGATCAATCATATATTACTTACTTCATAATTTGCTTTCCTCTGGTGTTCTAAACTATTTCCTCATTTTACTTCGCTATTTTTTTTTAATCTAAGTGCCCGGCGCAGTCGATGAGAAGAAATGTACGTTTGACGATGACGTCAGTATGTGTAAATTGGGGGTTTGTAGGTTGGAGGAAAGTTACCTTTAAAAACGGAGCAAATACAGAAAGTGGAACCAGGTGATGATCACCCTTGCCGCTTCCAACCCATTTACAGGTTAGTGCAAACCATGAGAGACAACCATTACCAAAAGTGAAAGCAGGCCACTACCAAACCGACCATTAGCCCAAAATGTAGTCCGCGTCTGTGGCGCCCTTTGTCCAGTTTACGCTCCCTTGGTGCCCATAGACATTGACACAAACAGCCCAGGACAGAGTTGTGATTCGATGCTTGGCAGATGACGGCCATTCATTTCGCCGCCAAAAGTTTTTTGTGAGTGCCAATAGGCGGAAGTTCTTGCAGCAATCTTTTCCCGTCCCTGTCACCCCGCTCGCGGATTTTCCTTTCCTAGCGACAAACCTCCAGAGTCAAGCCATGCATATTGAGTCCATACATCTAGGCAGTTGCCATCAAAACACATGTTGGCAAGGTGCGGTGGTAGCTTTTGGTGACAACGCCCTTATCGGGCGGCGGCGGCGTGTCATGAGGTTGCAGAGAGTTGGGTATTGAAGGAACGCCCGCGCCGCAACAAGGACTTGAAAATATAGCACGAGACAGAGGAAGGACTGCGTCGTGGGTGCAGCTGTGTCTGTAGTATCGTGTCTGTGAAAAGGATGTATTGTGTGTGTAGCTAGCTGGTTGGGGTGTAAAATAGTGGCGCCCAAATAAAATAATCTAGCAATGATTAGGTAAAACGGGCACAGTTTAGTCGGCTGCGTGCGCCAAATGAGCTGGGTCCTGACCGAGGCTGTCCAGATGTGAGATTGTGTAACCGTAGCGACGGTGAGAGGCATGGACTGCGCGTAAGGGGAGGAATTCCTATTCCTGTCGCCAACTTGAGGTTTGTCAAAAAAGAGCGAGCGTCGAGAGTCCCAACTTTGGACTCTAAATCCCCACCAGCATCGTCTGAATTGGCCATCGGCACATGCCCTGCCGCAGTCTACCATGCAAAAATATGTGTGTAGGCAATGGCAACAAAAGGCAGCTTATGGGCGGATCGATTAGCTAAAATCGCGCTTTTAATTAATTTTCTTTGACGCCTCCATACCAACAGCACGCCATAATTCCCGAGATCAGAACGCAGATTTTGTTCATAAATTGTCTGGTTCCCTATACCACTCCGCACATTAAACCCCAAATCTACCGCGCTACTCTCCACACAGTTCTGGTCTTGCACACCCCGCCTCGAGGTCCTCGCTTTGCCTACAACTCACGGCCGTCAAACATAACCATGCCTCATGTGCCGGGTCTCGTTGCCGTTTTCCTGGTCCTTGCCGTCCCATCGTACGTAACCGGGGCGGCCACCGTCCTTACGAAAAATGTGGAGGACACGCCAACCGCCCCCTCTGTTTGCCCGAGCTTCAGTCACCCGGCGGAGCCTTGTACCTCCGTGTGGAACATGAAGCCGTCGCAAGTGGACGCAGTGCTGGCTCTAGGGCTAGGGGATTCCATCAGTGCAGACTTTGGTGCCAAAGGGTGACATGGCGGCTTCCACAAAGCTAGGGGCTTGAGCTGGAGCATTGGCGGCGACGCAGGGGCCACGACCTTGCCAAATTTCATCAAAAAGCACAATCCAAATCTGACTGGCTACTCTATAGGCTCGCGGGAAACCTCTCTATGTTGGGGCCCCGTTTGCCGAGACGTTCATCGACAAAGGTACGGTCGACTCAACGGCGCGCTCAGCGTTTCAACAATACGAAATGTGTAGTTCGACCAACTGGACTACCTGGAGGAGCAGCTCATCTCCCAGGGCATAGATAAGGAGAGCTGGAAAGCGCTTACTTTATTTGTGGGTGCGAATGACATTTGTATTTCTTGTCAGCTCCCGAAAAGGACCGACGCCATTGAGTATTCTGACACATTTCGACGAGTACTCCTTGAAATCCGGGATCGTTTTCCGCGGACTTTAGTCAATGTCGTAGAGATGTTTAATGTCTCGGCCATTTACCGCGCAACGGAGAACAAGGCGTATTGCAAGGACGTTCACCGGCTCATCTTTCTGGAATGCCATTGTGCATTCAAAGGATCAGAATCGGCCTCCGAGGCCTACAGACAGCTTATGGATGAATTATCACAGGAATACAATAAATTAATGCGAAGCGTGATCCGGGATCTATCGAAGGTCAAGAATGATACGTGGGCAATCGCCCTTCACTCCTTTACTCGGGACATTAACATCACCTCCTTCCCTTTGGAAATGATTTCGGTAAGCTATAGATTGAACATTCAGTTTGATGAAATTCTACACAATACCTTTTAACCTGCCATCCTTTCAATTTCCACCTGCCCCACGATTTGTTTTTTGGGGTTAGGATCTAGATTGCTTCCACCCGTGGGAAAAGAGCCATACTGTGACCGCCACAGCACTTTGGAGCTCGATGCTCACTCCTCCGCAGCACCGGAAGACCAGCATCCCGTCGTTGGATCGTTGAACTTGCAGTCCCTTTGCGCGGGGGAGGAGAGTGTGTTTTACCCCGGCTACCCTCCGAACGAGGACGAGGAGGTCGGGATTGAGGAAAAATGGATGATGGGCATGGTGAGTATGGACTTGAAGGACATGAACTGGGCGATGGAAGTGTAGGCCATACCGCGCAATTGCTAGTGGGACACGAGTGTTGCAATTTAAAGATTTTTAAAGATTATGCTGTCCAACAATGACGGATCGACAAGGATATGGGGAATGAAGAGGGGCAATTCCGAGGAGGCAGGTCTCGTGATCTCAGAGTTCTGATTGCGCGAAGACGGAAGGAAGCCTCCAAAAAATGTGTATACAAGTTCGTCCACGTGCATATTGTGTCATGACGAGATACGCAATGATAAAAAGACTTATGAGAAGAGGCCCACTTGGAACGGGTCACTCGAAAAGAAAAGAGTGTACTGCTCAGGGTAATAAGAAGAGGGGCGCGACAAAGAGATCGACGATGACCACGTATGATAACGCACACACTCTCTCGCTCGCTGTACATTTTTTCTTCACATACACATGTATTCTCTCTTTCCTTCCTGATCACTCATTCACACCTTAATTCCGCTCCTGATCCCACAGCTTGAGGGGGGCCTTGGGCGCGACAAGCAGAAATGGTGTGCTGTTAAAAGGCGTCCTCCCCTTTAGACCTCCAAAAGAGCCAAAGCCCAGAAAGAGACCATCGTGCACGCGTCGCACCTCTTCGTGCATTCGACGAAAGAATCCGTCGTTGTGCTGCGCATACACGAAATGCAGCGACTCTCCACGACTGGCACGGCCCGTGCTGCTCCTGTTGCGACTGCTTTTCTGCTCCTCTGCATCAATGCGACTACTACCAGCGCGGTGGTGTCCGTCAGATTTATTTTCAAATTGCTGGACCCCACTGCCCTTCCGTTCGTGTAAGACTCCACCAATTCCAGCACCCTCATGAACCCCGCCGATCTCGCTTTCTTTGTGTCTACCTACTCCCACACGCTTCTCGTTCTCCCCCTCCTCTCCTTCCTCCTCCTCTTCCCACCCATAGGCACTGGGCCCCACATACACTTCAAACCGCCGATTACGCGTGGTAATACCGTGATTGTAAAATGTGTTGTAGCCCTGCCTGCTCTCCGCATCAATGCCCTTGCCCAACCACCACCCCCGCCCCAACCGCCAATGCCAGAATAAGTACGCCAAGGGATAAAAGAGACCCATCGCCACTATCTCGCCTTGCCATTCGCCGTGCAGCTGCTGCAAAGTCGCGGGATGGAGAAGCCTGAATAGGCACAAGCACTCTTCCTTGCCCAGACCCTTGATGTCGTCCGCTGTCACATCTTCCAGGCTGGCTTTACCCTTGCGTTCCAATGGCCAGAAGCGGCCGCGACGGCGCCGGATAGTGGTAGTGGCGGCGCAGCCGGGAGGAACACTGATGTAATCCGGACCCTGCTGACAGTTGGCATCCAACACAATTTTTTCGCCGGAACACTTTCGCCTTCGCAAGGAATGCCGGGAGTAGAGGAAAAAGCACATGGCCATACCCACGACTACCGAGGGCAGCAATGGGATCAGCACGGCTGCGAGTAGGATCAGACGGTCATACATGGTTGTCAAAATTTGATCTCACAGTGACAAGTGTCAGGCTTGGCTTGTCTACCCTGTGATTGATGGGGTGGCTGTGGGGGTGAGGGAAAGAGGGACTAGCAGGCGCAGAAGGGCAGACAGCTATTAGGCCACGAGGCAGCACCACTCACACCCCCTCAAAAAGTGAGGTGTCCTCGGGTCTCATCAGGTGTTGGACGGGGAGAGAAAGAGGCAGTGAGAACTGGCGTCCAGGAACTTCCTTGAAGGCCTTGCAATGACTCGTTGCCCGCCCAGTCTGCGTTGTAGCTTTTTCTTTGGCGACGAGGAATCGTCGCCCACTAGTGTTCCGGTTGTCTCACGCTGGCAGTCTGACGCTGGCTGTCTGGGGTGGTGGTGGTCGGTCGTGAGTGCATGTGAAAGGACAGTAGCAGTGCGAGGGGTGATGCCTCCACCATTTCTTTCTCGGTTCCTTCCCGTCATCCTTTGCTTCAAATTATGCCCCCCCGGGCGCGCGCCGCCGGGGCATCATCTGCCCGCGCTTCCTTAGCAACCAAAACAAAACAAAACGCGGTTTCGCCTTGTGCCCGAATCCCACGATACCCCAAAAATGCCTGCTATCCCTTATCACACACTCATTCATACTCTAGGCCCACATCCAGTGGTTGGAGGTGCCTCGCGCGGAGAGCCTGTCCTTCACCAAGTCAAACCCGCCCCTTCGCCCTCTTCTACGTCGCCCCTCGCATCATCGGCCACAATATTTTCTGTGGGCCGTGGACTGGCAACCACACCACATTACGACGCGTCCCTCACCATCTTCTCTTCCCTCTTCCCGCTATCCCTCCGCAACACACCCAGGCGCGGCTGAAGGACCATACCCAATACGTCCTCCTCGCCAACAAGAAGCGCATGTCGTCGGGCGTCCAAGAGACGGCCTCTTCCGCCATGGCCTCCGCGGTGGCTGCCCAGGCCAAGACTGCTTGCCCCAGCTCGGGAGACGGGGATTTGACCACGAACACCAACCACGCCCTCAACGTCACGGCCGACACGCAAGATCTTCGGCAAGTGATGGCCATGTTGCAGGACAACGATAACGCGGACGAGGACGCCACTGTGAAGCTGCCCACCTCTACTTTGCTGGACGATGCTACCATACAGCTCCCTTCCAGCCTTCTGCCTGTCGCGATGAGCCACAAAGTGGCCCTAGGCGAGAAGGAGGGATGCTCTCCTGCGCCTGCCACCGAGGGGAATGAGAACGTGAACCTGGGCAATGGCACCAAAAGCAGCGGTAGCAAAAGCAGCAGCGGCAAGCCAAGCAGCACTGGGGGGGAGCGCACGAGTGTAGACCGGGTGGGGGAGACCCGACGGCCTTTACGTGCATTGAATGTACACGCTGCCCTTGCGCCTGTTGCCCCCGTGGAGCAGCCGAATCGCCGGCAGACGGTGGACGCTGGTGCGTTGGAAGACTTTTTCCAGGAGCTCAAGGGCAAGGAAACCGGGAACGAGGGGGGCGAGGAGGAGAATCAACAACCTGCCTCCACTGCTACCGCTTCTGTGGTAGTGCCCAAGACGATGGCGACAATGACGATGACCTCTGCTCGTGCGGGAACCCTCGCTTCTGCTGATGGACTGGCGGAGCGACGTGAGACAGCCGACCCCGAATCGCTCCGATACCTACTGACACTGCTCAAGTCTCCTGGTGGCACGGGGCCAGCATCGCGGGCTTCGCTGCTCGTGTCTCCCAGCAAAGCAATTGAGAAGATTCTGGGTTCTGCGCTCGCCGCCGCGGATGAGGAGGCAAAGGAAGCGGATGGGGAAGGAGGTGAGAGGAGCAGCAGAGCGACGGCACCGGCAATAGCTACAGGCTGCAGCAGCAGCAGCATGACAGGACGGGATCAGATGGCGGCAGCCGACCTGACCGCGGATACATCGCAGCTCGAGCGGCTGATTGTAGACCTCGAGACTTCCATTACAGAAGGGGCGGGAGGGGTGACGGGAGCTCTAGGTGAGGGCACGGCCAACTTCTTCGTGTCGCCGATTGCGCGGCGTCGATCAAGCATTATGGCTCGGCGATTGACAGCGGACCCGGAGTTGTTGGAAGACCTGATCAATGAGCTGACAGGTGGGAAGGGGCAGCGGCATAGCACCACCAGTACAGCGGCTGCAGCGGCGATGGTGATGACGACGACGAGGACGACCACCCTGACCACTGTTGTAGCCAGCAGCAGTACCAAGAGCCCTGCTGCTGCAGCGGCTGCAGTAGACAGCAGGCGGACCACGGCCTCTCCGGCTGGTATTGGCATGCTTCTCGCTGATCTCCCGGCCGAGGACGTGGAGGAGGGAGGAGTGAATGGAGGGCAGGGTAAGAAAGACCGCAAGTCTCTCCGTCTTGCAGAGCAAGTCAAGACACCCACTGGTGTACCGGCGGCAGCAGGAGGGACGTTCTCTATGTCTCCTCCGCCGTTGCCCCCGCACGGGTCCAGCCGCAAGAGCTTGCGAAGCTGTCTCAGCTCCAAGAAAGAACGCCCGTCGCGGGCCCTGCCGCCTGCCTCTCCCGGCCTGGGGTTGTTGGGTTCCGGGACGAAGAAATCGGTGGTTTTTGGCTCGCCCAATGCTGCCTACTTCAATAAGGGCTCGCCTTCGAACTCGCTCACACCCATGACCAAGCGGGACGTGGACCTCATTTTCCTGCGAGGGGGTGGAGGAGGAAAGGAGTCAGCGGAGAGTGAGTCGGGGGTCACGGCGGAGAACACGGCGATTCTGGCTCAGTGGAACGAGGACAGTGCTGCGGGTAACGGTGGGGGGATGAAGGAAGGGGATGAGGAGGAGGAGGAGGAGGAGATAGAGGAGGGAGCCGCTGGGGGGAGCGGCAAGCGAAAGCGCGTGAGTAAGAGCCCTCGCCCTAAGCGTCGACAGAGTCTGATGCTGCCTGCGGGCTCGCCTGGATTCATGAAGTACCGCGGTGGTCGAGGTGGAGGGGCCAGGGCGGAAGATGAGGAGGATGAGGAGGGTGTGGAGATGGGAGGGGAGGGCGAAGTGAGCTCCATCGGCGGCAACTCATTGAACGAGAAGCTGGAGCAGGCCAAGGAGAAGGAGCAGAGCGAGGACACGGACCAGGACTGCGACATGGCCATGCCTATGGACGTCAGCCCTGCTCCCTCGACCGCCTCCTCTCGCCGTCGCCGCTCATCCGGCGCTTCAACCATCAGCCACGAGGAAGAGATGCCAGACCTGGAGGACCGTTCCTTTTCCTCCAGCAATTTTCGGGCGCTGGATCAACGTACGTCGTCCCAGCTGGGCATTATCGGCGCTGCTGCCGCTGGTGGGGAAGGTGGTGTCGGGGAGGATACTATGGAGCTCGAGCAGGACCTCCAGAGCCTCGTGCACAACACACGGCCACAGATACCTTCTGCTGTTTCTGGGGCTGCTAGGGAGGACAGGACCATGGAGTTGGAGGGCGACCTGCAGGCGTTGATGCAGCGTATGGAGGGTGGACGAGGCCAGCAGCGACAGCAGGCTGGTGCAAAGAAGGCCAAGATGGACATCAATCTGGGGGATGTGGATTCGGACGCGGAGGAGCATATGTCGCAGCTGCATGAGCCGACGAGTACCACCACCTTCAATGCGAACGGTGAGGACCTCCGTCTCTCACTCGACTCGCAGGACAACAGTTTCGAGGAGGAGGGTGCGGGGGGCGGCGATACCACCAACACAAGCATTTTGGACAATAAATTGGGGGGTCACACTTTTTCGCTCAGCTTTGCTGGCAATAATGTGGGGGGGGAAGGTGATGACGAAGATGATGATGAGGACGAAGAAGAGGACGAGAAGGCGGGAGGGCAGAGGCCTGCCACTTTTGATATGCCCGCACATGAGGAGGAGGAGGAGGAGGAG
>AFGO01000890.1:61724-81942 GCA_004335405.1 Nannochloropsis granulata CCMP529
AAGTTTGTGTGTGCGTGTGTGCTCTTCATAGAGAGGGACCATAAAAGGAACAAGAAATAAAACAATTAAAATGGGAAGATGGAAACGAGAGGCCTACTATGTACAAGAGTTGGAAGGATGAAAAGAGAAAAAGGAAAAAATGAATGGAATGTATGGGTAGGAAGGGGTAACACGAAAGCTGGCGTCAAATCCTGTTTGTGATGATGGGTAGCGCGCAGATGCCGAACGAAGCAAGAAAGTGAGAAGAGTAACAGAGATCCGAAAAGTGGTTGTGTGCACGCATGTGGGATAATTGAAGAAACCAAAAGTGACTTTAAAAGAAAGGGGTAACCAAAAGTGACTTTAAAAGAAAGGGGTACTGTGTACGACTTAGATGGGCAAAAAAGAGAAAGGCCTTCCCGGAACAGAAATGACCTAATGGGAAGGAAGAAGAACTACGATAGACTCAGAGAACACGACGGAAAGAAAAGAGCATAAGGCAAGCATATAAAATGAAGGAAAGGAAGATTATCCTTTCTTTTTTTGTTCTGTGGCGTGCTGGTATATTTTCTCGCATCTAGGTTCTCAAGTACGTCTCCAGGACTCACATGGCCCTAGGCTGATGTGATGGCCACCTATCTACCTTTTATTTTGAAACGGAAAGGAGGGATGGAGAGGTATAGGTTAACGTCAAGATTTCCATAACAACGGCAGAGTGAACAACTGGGTTGTAAGAGACAAGAATCAAAGCGAACTTAACTCTTAAAAAAGAATTTATCCTTCCGACCGCCGCAAGAAAGGAGGGAATAGCTTCCATGCGGTTTGTTATTGAAAGGAGCCTACTTTCGTTCTTACCCATTCCAGTCAAGAAGTTTCGTGTCTATAGTTGAGTAGACAAAGCTTGTGCCAAGGAACGGGTGTTTGTTTCGTGCGAAGGGGAGTATTGGTAACACGCGAAGAGTAGGTGGGTAGAGGAAAATAGGAGAGAGGGAACTCACCTATACACGCAACTAGCTGGCCAGAGATGCATGTGGGAGGCGCCTATTCTAACTATAATACAGGTGCAGCACCATATTAACATTAGATCAGACCCCCTTGGCATAGGGTGGGCAAGGTGGGTGAGGGAGGCACGCAGAGGTAGAAGACCGACCCAGCAATCGTGGCTAGCTATCGCCTCTCCCTCTTCCCCTGGGGCGCAGCAAGCCGCTTGCTTACCACAGGCAGAGGACGGTACACCGAGTGACTTTCAAGGAAAATGCTGTGTTCAAGTCCAAGTCCAGTGGCGGCGTAGGGTTGCTTTGTCGAACGACGAACCCTCCCCCACCATCCAGCTAGCCACTCTCAAACCTCACCTGCGGGTGGTGGTTTGAGACATCACAAAGACATCACCACGTGCAGGGCAAAGAGAAATAGGACCAGATGCAGAGGCGTTGGCATGGTGCAGGTGCAATGCTTGATCATGTGGACGAAAGCACCAAGATGTCGAGACAGGAGGTTGTTTTGTTGCGGGTTCAAGTGTAGCGATTGACCCTATGCTTAGGCACCAAGGCATCATCAGCGAGAGCCAAGCTGGCTTCATGCCTCTCAAGAGTACCCATCGCCAAGTCAGGATGCTGCACCATGCACGTGACCTTCCTAGACCTCGAAAAGTGCTCACAATCTCCCATGAAGACATCATAATCGTCATGAAAGATGTCCTCTGCCTCCCCCTAGAATGGATTGAGGTCACCCGCCGCCTCCTTATCCATAACTCCACGAGCATACTGGACATTAACATCCCGTATACACCCCCTTGAAATTATGGCACCTAAATCACTTACCGACGATGAAACAGGAGGTTGGCTGGCATGAATGAAAAACGCTTGCTGCCACAGTGTTCCACCCCCTCCCTAACCATGCACAGTCTCCCCCACTAGACATGTTGTTGGTTAATAACGACCCATTACATATTTCGATTTACTAAGAGGCTTAACCAGGGTCATTACCAGTCTCCCAAAAGAATCAATCAATCAATCAATCAATCAATCAATCAATTGCATATTATTTGAGCGCCCTGTCCATGAGAGTGTGTCGCTCCGCACGGTACAGTGTCGGCCTGCTTCGGCATGCGCCATAGAAAGCCCTCCCCGACGGTGCACTATAAAGATACAAGCCGAGTCAAGTCAAGCGTTGAGGCGTAGTTTTATCACCCATAGCATCCATCGAACTCTCATCTCACCCACCCCACCCACACCATACATCACAGGCGCGGCCATGGCGTTCTGGAAGCCGGGAGTCGCGGCACCAAGGCTGAGGGTGGAGCGGCCGGTGGGATTGTCGGAAGCGGATGCCAGCAGCACCTTAGGGTACAACCCTCGCAGCACGCTCCCTCTCAAGCAGCAACGTCTGCTGTTGCCCATTGCCCAGGCTCGAATCGGCATTTTGTATGCACTGGAGCGTTACCGCACGCTGGTTCTGGTAGGCGAGACGGGCTCGGGCAAGTCTACGCAGGTGCCGCAGTATTTGCACGAGGGCGGGTGGACACAGGGTGGGAGGGTAGTACTCTGCACACAGCCCCGCCGCGTGGCGGCCATTACGGTGGCCTCACGCGTGGCCGAAGAGATGGGTTGCATGCTGGGACAACAAGTGGGCTATGCCGTACGGTTTGATAGCCGCGTGGATGAGGCTGGGACGCGCACGGCCATTAAATTCGTGACGGACGGCCTGCTCTTGCGGGAGACGCTTTATGACCCCTTGCTCTCAGCCTATTCGGTCATCATGCTCGACGAGGCCCACGAACGCAGCATGTACACCGATGTGCTGTTAGGCTTGTTAAAAAAGGTGCGCAAGCGCCGGCCCGAGCTTCGCATCATCATCTCATCAGCCACGGCCGACGCGGAGGCATTTCGGGACTTTTTTGAGATGCACACCCATAATGGTGGCAGCACCAGCAGCAAGGCAGATAACCAAGCCAGTGACACACACGACGCCACCATCATCAGCATCATGGGGCGACAACATGCTGTAGACGTATTGTACATGGAAAAGCCGGCGCGGAACTACTTGCGGGCAGCCGTCGAGACGGTCCTTTCAATCGTGCAAGGAGAAGGCAGGGGGGACATTCTCGTCTTTTTGCCAGGCATGGAAGAAATTGACCAAGCTGTCGCCACCACCAAAGAACACTTGGGGGCCCTCGGCCGCGGAGTGGAAGATGCGGTACTGGTTCTACCACTGTACGCCTCCCTGCCGCAGCATCTGCAGATGAGAGCTCTGGGGCCTGCCCCACGGCACGTTGAGCGCAAGGTCCTTTTTGCCACCAACATTGCCGAGACGTCGTTGACCATTGAAGGGGTCCGTTTTATTGTAGATACAGGGTTCGTCAAACTTCCTGTGTATGACGTGCGGACGGGATTTGAATCCCTCATCACCACGCCCGTCTCCAAGGCCAGCGCCGCGCAACGCGCCGGTCGAGCAGGCCGCACGGAACCGGGGAAGTGCATCCGGCTGTACACCGAGGAGGCTTTTATAAAACTACCTGCTCATACTTTGCCCGAAGTACAGCGGAGCAACTTGGCTTGGATGATTCTGCAGCTCAAGGCGCTGGGGATCGACGAGATCATGAGCTTTGACTTCATTTCGCAGCCCTCGGCCGAGGCCATGATGCGGGGCCTGGAGCTGCTGTATGCCCTGGGCGCGCTGGACGACCGCTGCCATCTCAGCCCCGAGCTGGGAGAGAGAATGGCCGAGTTCCCTGTAGAACCTCGCTTGGCCAAGGTGTTGCTCGCTTCATTTGATTTCCACTGCACGGAAGAGGCGTTAACGGTGGTGGCCCTCCTCCAAGTCCAGAACTTGTGGACGAGCCCCAAGGGCCGTGAGAGCCGGGGGCTCCAGGAAGAGTCGATGTCCGATTTGGCTAGGCGTGAGGGAGACCATTTGACGCTGCTGCATATTTATCGAGAGTGGGAGGAGGCGGGCCGGTCCACGGAGTGGTGCACGGAGCACTTTATCAATCCACGCAGCTTAGCCCGCGCAAGGGAGATTCGAGGCCAGCTCCGAAAATACCTGGAGCGATACAAGCCAGCTGGCAGTGTCTTTGCTTCCTGCTGCGAGGACACCGAGGCTCTGCGCCGCTGCATCGTGGCAGGGTTCTTTTTTAATGCGGCACGGCTTCAGAGCGACGGAAGGTATTACACGGTGCGAGGGCAGCACCCTGTGGCCCTTCACCCGACTTCTGTGCTGGCCAAGTACGGGGCACCCGCCGAGTGGGTCGTTTTCCACGACGTCGTTCTTACCACTGAGCCCTTCTTGCGGGATTGCTCTCGTATCCAACCCCTTTGGTTGATGGAGCTGGCCCCGCACTTCTATGCCTACTGTGGTGGAGGATGAAAGGCATGGCCCAACCTGGTGTAACAAAAAGTTGCAAAGTACATATATGCAGGAGTCATGATGTATCTTATCTGCGCTAGAACCCGTAAAGTTAAAATTGTCTAGAATTGTGCGAGAGTGCGCCGACAAAAAAAAGGTGTATAAAAAGTAACGTAAAAAGTTAAAATACGCAGATATAGTGAATGTAAGCACAGAAAAAAGCAAGTAATTTAAAATAAAAGTCCCAACGAGCATGCGTTAGTCGCCAAGTCTCCACTGCAACTTATTTGATTTGTTCAATGGAATATATATCATTACCAGTGGTGATTTCTTGTTTTTCTGTCGCGCTCATCGCGGTTGTGATTGAAATACAAAGGCTTTACACTCTAACAATCCCTCAAAGTTTTGTAGGTTATGTAAAAATGTAGACAGCCGTCCATATGCATCTAGAGCGCTCGTGTATCATTTCTTCTTAAACCTACAAGACAGCTCCGATCCTTAGGCTTCTTCTTTTTCCTACATCCTCATTTATAGTACTTCTCAAGAGCAAAATTGTATTTGTTGTCGTCGTCTCCCCCTCCCTCTGTGACTACCAAAACGCTGAAATGATGGTGGAGAGCAGCGACGCTGGTGCGTCCTCTGAGGGCAAGGCGGGCACGACCCCTGACCCGGTGCTATCTTTAACTGAGCCCTCATGGCCTGTGCTCTCCGATTCTGGGATGGACGCAAAACAAGCAGGTGCACCTGGATTACATCGCGCTTCCTCCTCCGCTTCTGCAGCTGCTTGCTCCCGTTCTCGGTCCTGCTGCTTCTGCCACCGGCGGCGCTGCTCGGCTGAGGGGGAATTCTCGAGTCGACCAGCGCCCGTCACCAAAGAAGCAAGGCACGATTCGGTAGGGGTGGTGGGAGTGGTAGCCTTCGAGCAAGAAGATGTAGAATTGCTATCAAAGACCTCAAAGGCTTGCGGCCGCCGCTGTTTCCGTCTCTGACACTGAGAGTCACTCATGTCGCAGGATGAAGCAGATGATGATGAGGCGGGCGATAGAGGAGTGATAAGCTTGCTAGGAGACTTTCGTGAGGGAGTGTTGCTGTTGATGTCGGCCCCACCAGTACTGCTCTCTCGCAACAAGCGCGTCCTGGACTTGGAGCGTCTTGCCTCCGTGTTGTTCGAAGGAGGCACCTTATCGTCAGGATATTTCCAAATAGGCCGTGTAAGGCGACCATGATAGTACTTCTCCTCCTGTGCGCGAATGGTTTGGTCCAGGGTGTGCTGGCAGGGGAGGGAGGTCAGGATCTCTCCGTGGGAGAAATCTTGCCACCAGATAATTTCGAGGTCCGTGCAGTTGTCCTGCAAGTACTTGCGGATGGCCGGGGCCGACAGCAAAATATCATCGCTCGCGAGGCCCACCACTATGGGGCAGTGGATGTCCTCGGCGTGTAGAATCTTCTTGTGCCACCAGAATTGCCGCCGCATGGCATTGGCGATGGTCAGTTCGCGGGACACGACGTAATGGAGGCCATAATCCAGGACGCGCTTTTTGATCCCCGCGGCCGTGAAAATGCTGGGCGCTTTTGGGAGGTGTGAAGGCGGGTTGTGGGGCAGACGATAGAGGAAATTGAAAGGTGTGTTGGGAAGGCAGAGGAGGATGCAGACTGGGTCGAGGAGCACAGCTTGCTTCACCTCCTCTCGCATGGCCCGCAGCACCCACCCTGCCCAAATGGTACCGTAGCTGTGCCCAGCCACTACAAAATGTTGTATCTGATGCTTCGAGCAGATAGCTTTCACAGCCGTTGTGACCTCCTTCTCGGACTTGGCCTGGAAGGCCTCCAGCGACATGGCGATATGCGGGATTTCAACAAGCACTGCTGAACGTCCTTCACTCAACAAGGTGGTTAAGCCGGCGTAGGCGCACTGCCCGGGACTAACGCCATGGAAGAAAATTAATGGTAGCTGCCGGGCTGCTTTGGGCCAATCCCGGCTGGGGCGGTACCAATAGATTGTGCCTTCATATTCGAGACGCTCGAAGCCCTGTAGACGGAGCACGCAATTGCCAAAGAAGCGTGGGACATAAGTGACGCACAGGTAGACGCAAAGCGGGCGATGGATGACTTCAAGAGGCTCCAGCGTCATCCTTAAGGTCCGTACGTCCGTGTTGAGGCCGTGCTCGAGGTGGAGTTCGAAGCGTGTGTCCACCATGTCGACCATGCGCATGATCATCGTAAAGTCTTTGGGAAGGAGGCTTTCAACGCTTTCGGAGAGCAAGGCCCAGGCGAGGAATTGTGCGATATTGCCCCTTTTGAGCTCGCTGAGGGTCGCGGAACCACACCACCGCGTTAGGAAAGTCTCAAACGGGTAGACGCCTCGCACGCTATCCACAATGTCCATCACCTTGTGCACGTACTCTTCAGGGTCGTGCTTGCTTCTACTCGGAGTGGAGAGGAAGAATATTGGAAGTGGAACGGAAGTGGGCGAAGAAAGGGACAGACAATGTAAGAATTGGCTTCACGTGGCACGATATACTTGGTGCGCTGTGTGGCAAAAGGAAAGGAAGCCATGGCCCTCTTCAACCCAAACGTACCGTTCGGGCAATGTGAGAACGTCCAAGCGGCGATGCACCAAGAGCATCACAATGTAGAAGAGGCCCTCGCAAAAAAGCCAGCATATGAGGAGACAGGGAAATAGCAGCTCGAGTGCCTGTATTGGTGTCAAGCCAAGCAGTGCCCATGGCCACGAGTCGTCGCCCGAGGCTGGAAGGTACGCCAACGCCGCGGCAGACGCCATCCGGCAAAAGCCCCGCGAAAAAACAAGGGCCTCCGACTGTCAGAGATGCTCTGACGAATGTGGTAGTATGTGTAGAGATGGTGTGAGAAGAACGCGATGTATCAAATCGATGACCCAGCACTTGAATGTCTTGCTTGGCGCTTGGGAATCAATCATCTCTCGCACTAGTTTTGGAGTCGTACATGGCCCACACGTTGAGTAGAACGGCTAGACAGAGGCCGCGAGCCCAGTCTCTGGAATGGTGGAGATGGGGTGTGCCTTCTTGGTGTGTGGATGGATTTGTTCGTAAGGTTACCGTACCGTGGTCTACAGGTGATGTCCATTTCTTTGGACACGACAATTTTTGAATGGTGACTTGCCGAAACGGCCGCCTCTCGCTTGTTACCCAATTGTTGTCACCTGCTAGTTGCTCAACAACGTCAACTGATTTGCCTGGTTCTAAGTTCCTTCCTCACTTCCAAAAGGGAAGAAATAGGGAGGGTTAACACTTTTTTCTTTGTTGATAAGACCATAAAAAATTGTCACAGTCATGCTATCATAAACAGTCTATATACGCACAAGTTCTTCGAAATCCTTTTCCTAGGCGGGAGGCTAATTTCATCCTACAAGGCATAAGAGATACACGAGAACATGGATGATGATGCCCCACAAGTTTGGGTGATTTATGTTTTTGTTGGTTTGCAGACACAAAGACACAACAATTGAATTAGATCTCTTTCCACTAATTCAACGTCGTACACGTAAAAAGCACAGGATGAGGCCTGGTCAGTCCTGACGGCGGCGCGGTGCCAAAAGATGGTTGGCGGAAAAAATATTGAGTGACACTACATCAGATTTGTTAACTTTTTGATGTTATTATTACTTAAATATAATATTTTTAAAAATAGAAAAAGAAAAAAAGATGCGGCATCCTGTGTTTTTGACTTGCCTCCTCCTGTCTTATTGACTGTTCTCCTCATGTGGAAGTCGCCCAACGCAGAGCCCTTATTAATGTATTTCTTCTTGCACCCGATCCATTTTTTGCTAAAACAAATGAAAGATAGCCATGCCCAATGCAGTTTTTATTTTTTATATTTTTCGTCGCATTCTTAATTGGTCTCTTTTTCTTTTTTGGGGGAGGGAAGGAATGCAATGGGTCATTGAAGCACTTCTACTGCAAGCAAGCCCACTGCATCTGCGCATTTTTGACGACCGAATTTATTTATTTATATCACTGTCCTTATGTTTTCAAGGCCAAACAGCTTCGCAAGTACGCAATCAGAAAGCCTCCACAATGAGTCGCGTTTTACGGCGTAGTCTTTCGCGCCATTATCCCAGGCACTACCTCTCTTGGCGTCATCAGCTCTCCCCCTCGTCTCTAGTCGCTCTTGTCTTTGCGCTTACCTGCCTCGTCCACGCTGATATGAAGACAGGACTCGCTTATACCCTCTCACCAGTCTCCACCTTCGCATCCACTGCAGGTAAAAGTTGTGGGCCTAACACCCCTTTCGAAGACGAATGAGATGCCTGACGAAGAAGCAAGCCAGTTCTCAACGGCCGCTCTCCTTCGTCTTCCTGCCGCAAGGACATGCAAGGCTTGGGATGCCGTCTTGGAACCCCGCGCATCGCAGGCACCTGTTTACAGAAATGTGACAGGCAGGCATTCTGGCGGGGCGGGTCTGGATCTAGGTGGTGCACGTGCGCAAGAACGTTAGGGTGTCCTTCCGTTATCGCCAGAATTGCCATGGCGCAGGCGCCTGTCCTTTTGTGTCGTAGCTTCTTTGAGTGGCGGGCCTGCATCCACTGGAGCCACCCCTCCCTCCTTGTACTTCTTTGTGTGCCCCTTGATATTTTGGTCGTTCGATCCGGTCAGCAGAGATGGAGGAGATACGGCCGTGTCAGAAAGGGTGGTCCTTCTACGTAGTCATTTGGAAGCCTCTCGTCCGTCTGATTGAGGGCATGCGCACCACCACTTGCAGCGGCCCAGGCAAGGCTCCAGAACCAGAAGCTGGTGCATAGTGAAGTATCGCAGAGATGGCTGCAAGAGATGGCTGTGATTTTCTGAATCCGTGCTCATGCATCCCCAGCCTCGACCCGCACGATTATTACCGCGTTCGTCCACATTACAACTCACGCTTGCCTTTCTCTCCACACTCGCTCACACGTACAGCTATTTGACGTTTGTCGTCGTTTTTGTCGGTCTATCAGCTACGAGCGGGGCTCACAGGGGTAGTGCCTTCTCAGCGTATTTGATCGCCTCTCCCCTCCCTTTCCTCCTTGAGTCGTCTAGCCGCCCCCCCCAGCAACCATGGCGCAGCATCCCATCGTGTTGCTGGAGCTCCTGGACCTGCCAGCGCTGGGCATCAACCCGGAAGCCGTCAAGTTTGGAAGCACGACCATGGAGTCGGACAAGTTTATTGTCACATGCGAGACCGTGGGAGACCAGCAAAACGTCGTTATGGTCGACCTCCAGGCCGGCAACGCCGTCACCCGGCGGCCCATCTCGGCAGAAGCGGCCATCATGAACCCCGTCTCGAAGGTCCTGGCCCTGCGAGCAGGCACCCAGCTGCAGATTTTCAATTTGGAGCTTCGTGCCAAGATGAAGTCCTACCAGACGCCTGACCCCATCATTTTCTGGCGGTGGGTCACGCCCAATACCATCGCCCTCGTCACACAGAACGGCGTTTACCACTGGTCCATCGAGGGGGACGCTCCGCCCGTGAAGCTGGACAAGTTCGATGTTTTCCCTGAGGGGACACAGGTGATCTCATACAAGCTGAGCGGGGACGGGAAATGGGCTTTGCTGGTCGGGATCTCGGCAGGGGCCAACGGTGTGATAGACGGTCGCATCCACCTCTATTCCATCGAGAAGTCCCGCTACCAGCAACTGCAGGGTCACGCCGGATGCTTTGCCACTATCAAGGTGCCTGGACGCACGGACCCGGCACAGGTCTTGATCTTTGAGGAGAAGAAGTCTGAACAGCCTGCCAAGCTCTTCGTGATGGAGGTGGGTCGCGACAAAGACGCTCCCGGCGGTGTCTTTCGCCTGCAGCCCCAGTTTATTCAATTCCCCGCGGAGGCTCCGAACGATTTTCCCGTCTCCATGACTTCGGCTCCTGGACAGGATATCATTTTCATGATAACGCGGATGGGGTACCTCTTCCTGTTTGACATTCACACTGGCAAGACCATCTATCGCACCCCCAACCGCATCGCCAAGGATACAGTCTTCGCCACCGCCACCCAAGACGCCTCTAATGGCGTGCTCGGGATCACAGCTCGCTCCGGGAAGGTGTTGCAGATGAACATCAACGAGCAGACCATCATCCCTTACATCGTTCAAGTCCTTCGCGACAACCAGCTGGCCATCAACGTCTCCCGCCGGCTCAACCTTCCAGGGGCCCGTGACCTTTACGTGGCGGAGTTCAACAAGCTGTTGGCCCAAGGTGATGCAGCGGGGGCTGCACACTTGGCGGCGGAGTCTCCACAGGGTATTTTGCGAACGCAGGAGACGGTGGACCGGTTTAAGCAGATACCGGCGGTGGCGGGAGCGCCGCAGCCTATTTTTCAGTATTTTTCTATTCTCTTAGAGGTCGGGCCGTTGAATAAGAGTGAGTCCTTGCAGCTGGTCGAGTTGGCCTCGGGACGGACGCAACTGATTGAGAAGTGGCTGACGGGAGATAAGCTTGAGGCGTCAGAGGAGTTGGGTGATTTGCTTTATCCTATTGATGCTAACTTAGCTTTGTCTGTCTACATCCGCGCGAATGTACCGGAGAAGGCCATCAACTGCTTTTTGCAACGGGGGGAATTTGACAAGATCGTCGCGTACGCGCAGAAGGTAGGATATCGCGCTGATTACACGCACCTGCTCCAGAACCTCGTACGGGCTCACCCGCAGGGAGCTGTTGATTTTGCCAAGAGGCTGGTGGCGAACGAGCAGGGGCCTCTGATCGAGACGCAGGCAGTGGTGGACATATTCATGTCTCTCAACCGGGTGCAAGAGACGACGGCCTTCCTCCTGGAGGCTCTGAAGGCGAACAAGCGCGAGGAGGGCCACCTGCAAACGAAGTTGTTGGAGATCATTTTATTGAGTGGTAATCCGCAATTCGCCGAGGCCATTCTACAGAATGAAATGTTTTCTCATTACGACCGCCCTGTGGTCGCCAAGCTCTGCGAGCAAGCCGGCCTCTTCCAACGTGCCCTTGAACATTACACCAACCTGGCAGACATCAAGCGCATTATGGCCAAAGGCGGTGCCGCACTCAGCCCGGACTTCCTCTTGGCCTTCTTCGGGAAGCTCAATAAGGACACGACGCTCGAGTGCTTGAACGATCTTTTGGGGGCCAATCTCCGTCAGAACCTTCAGTTGGTTGTGCAGGTCGCTACCAAATACTCGGATCAGCTGGGTTCCGAGCCGCTGGTGAAGCTGTTCGAGAAGTTCAAGTCGTTCGAGGGGTTGTATTACTATTTGTCCGCCATTGTCAACACGTCGCAGGAGCCCTTGGTACATTTCAAGTACATCGAGGCCGCTGCGAAGCTGGGGCAGCTGAAGGAGGTGGAGCGTGTCTGTAGGGACTCTACCGTGTACAACCCGCAAGAGGTGAAGGCGTTTTTGATGGAAACCAAGCTGCCGGACCCAAAGCCGTTGATTTATGTGTGTGATCGACACGGGTTTATTGAGGAGATGACAGGGTATTTGTACACGAACAATTTGAAGAAGTACATCGAGGTGTATGTACAGAAGGTATCGCCGGCCAAGACGCCCCAGGTAGTGGGGAAGTTGCTGGATTTGGATTGTAATGAGGATTTCGTCCGCATGTTGTTGCAGAGCATTGGCGTTGCTTGCCCGGTGGAGGAGTTGGTTGAGCAGGTAAGGCGGGAAGGGAGGATGGATGTGTGATAATTGTGCTTTTGCTGGGCTTCTTTGCGCGTGTGTTCTGCTTGTCTATTAGTTTGTTGGCGCTTCGGAGGATGTAACATAACTCAATCCGTTGCTGAAATCTGATTTCCTTGACCGTATTCCTTCGGGAGCACGCCCAGGGGCGATGAAGCCGAGGGGGGAGTGAGTCTTCCTCCCTTGAACCTAACTGAGACCCGCCACCAATATATATAAGGTGACAGTGAGAAAAATCAATTGACGGCAACGATTTACTCATTTTCCTTCCTACCACCCACCCTCACTATTAACGTCAGGTGGAGCGCCGCAATCGGCTTCGGATCGCCCAGCCCTGGCTGGAGTCCTTGGTGGCGACTGGCAACACGGAGACGGCCACACATAATGCCATTGGTAAGATCTACATCACCTTGAACCGGGACCCGGTCAACTTCTTGAAGAATAACCAGTTTTACGACCCCTTGGTGTTGGGCAAGTTCTGCGAGAAGCTCGACCCGTCCCTGGCCTTCTTGGCCTACTGTCGCGGGGGTGGGGCGTGCGATGACGACCTCATCCGGGTGACGAATGAGAATGGGCTTTTTAAGGACCAAGCCCGGTACCTGATCGAGAAGCGCGACGGCGAGCTCTGGGCTAAGGTGTTGGCGGAGGAAAATCAACACCGACGGGCGCTGATTGATCAGGTGGTGCAGACGGCGCTGCCGGAAACGGAGACGGCGGAACAGGTGTCCGAGACCGTCAAGGCATTTATGGCTGCCGACTTGAGTGTGGAGCTAATCGAGCTCCTGGAGCGGATTGTGTTGCACGGGTCCAAGTTCTCTAATACTCGTTCATTGCAAAATTTATTGATTTTGACGGCGATCAAGTCCGAAAAGGAGCGCGTGCAGGATTATATCAATCGGCTTGATAACTTTGACGGGCCGGAGATCGCTAAGATTGCGGCGTCTGAGCAGTATGAGTTGTACGAGGAGGCCTTTGCTATTTATGTGAAATTTGCCAAGGCCGCCAAGAACGCTGAGGAGCGGGGAAGCCTCAACCGGGCGGCGTGCGAGGTGCTAGTGGATAATTTGCGGGCATTGGACCGTGCGAAGGCGTTCGCGGAACGCATCAACGAGCCGGAGGTTTGGTCAAAGCTGGCCAAGGCGCAGCTGGATGACGACAACGTGCACGAGGCTGTCAATTCCTATATCAAAGCCAGTGACCCTGCACACTATTCGGACGTGATTGCGGTGGCGCAACGCTATGGGGCATTCGGGGACTTGGTCCGGTACCTGAAGATGGTGCGAAAGCAGGTCAAGGAGCCGCAAGTAGACACAGAGTACATCTACTCGCTGGCCAAGACAAGCAAACTGCCAGAGCTGGAGGAGTTTATTGCAGCACCAAATGTTGCTAACATCCAAAATATCGGCGAGCGACTGTTCGAGGAGGGGAACTACGAGGCGGCTAAGCTGCTGTTCAACAACATCAATAATAACTCCAAGCTCGCCCTCTGCTTTATCAATTTGAACCAGTACCGGGAAGCCGTGGATGCCGCGCAGAAGGCCAACAGCATCTCGACCTGGAAAGAGGTGAATGTCGCATGCGTGAAGGTGGGCGAGTTTAGGCTGGCAGCGACCTGCGGGCTGCACATTATCGTCCACCCCGACCATCTGGAGGAGCTGATCCAGCACTATGAGCGCACGGGCCACCCAGCCGAATTGATGCAGCTGCTGGAGCAGGGCTTGGGGCTGGAGGGGGCGCATTCCGGGGTGTTCACGGAGCTGGGGATTTTGTACTCCAAGTACCTGCCGGAGAAGCTGATAGAGCACTTGAAGATATTCCACAACCGCATGAATGTCCCCAAAATGCTGCGAGCCTGCGAGAAGGCCTTGCTCTGGGACGAGACCGTGTATCTGTACAAGGAGGACGGCCAGCCTGACAACGCCGTCAAGACAATGATCGAGCATCCCATCGCCTTCCACCACGAGCTCTTCCTCGATTGTATCCAGAAAGCTCGAAACCAAGAGGTCTACTACCGGGCCATTGCTTTTTACCTCGAGCAGCAGCCCATGCTTTTGGAACGGTTGCTCAGCCTGCTCACCCCCAACCTGGATCACGCCCGCGTTGTCCACCAACTCCGTCGTGCGGAGAACCTGCCGTTGGTCTTGCCCTACCTCAAGTCGGTGCAGAAGGAAAATATCTCCGTCGTAAATGAGGCATTAAACGAGCTGTACATCGATGACGAGGACTACACAGCCTTGCGGGATTCCATCGACAGCCACGACAACTTCGATCAGATCGCGCTCGCCGTCAAGATTGAGAACCACGAGCTCCTGGAGTTCCGTCGGTTGGCCGCGGCACTCTACAGAAAGAACAAGCGGTGGGCCCAGTCTGTGTCGCTCTCCAAGGCGGACAAGATGTACAAGGATGCTATCGACACGGCCGCGCAATCGGGGGAGGCTGACCTGGTGGAGGACCTGCTCCGCTTCTTCGTCTCGGTGCAAGACCGAGAGTGCTTCGCCGCCGTCCTCTTTACGTGCTACGAGCTCATCCGACCTGATGTTGCCCTAGAGCTGGCGTGGCGCAATAATTACTACGATTTTTTTATGCCTTACATCATTCAGTACCTCCGTCATGCCCACGAGCGGATCAAGGCCCTAGAAGCCCGCACTGCCTCTCTAGACGTGGCGCACAAGGAGGCCGAAAGCTCTGCGGCTGCTGCAGTGGGCGATGCGGCTGTCTCTCTGGGCTTGTATGGGAACCACCTCATGCTCACGGATGGGGGGCCTGCCCTCTTGGCAAACGAGGCGTTCAACCCGACGACGGGCTATGAGATTGGGGGAGGGGGAGGGGGAGGATATGGAGCGGGCGGGGCCGGCGGCTTTGGCATGGCGCCGCCTCCGCAAGGTTATGGACAGCAACAGCAGCAGCAGCAAGTGCCGTACCCGCCGCAGGGTGGCTTTCAGGGGGGCTTTGGCCCGCAGGGAGGGTATGGAGGGTCGTGGTAGGTAGGTTAGGAGAGGGAAGGGGGAAGGGCGAGGCTATGATCGGTGATTAAGGGCGGAGGGATGTAGTGAACTCATGATTGTTGAAAGAAAGGAGGAGTGAGAGGGGACTACGATTTGGAAGGAGAGAGAAGGAAAATTAGATCATGAGACGAATGACGGACGCTACTTGAAGAGCCGCCATACTAGTAAAGGAGGCAGAGGGAATATGAGAAGGAGAAAAGGGAGGGGAGATGTGTGATTGGGAGAGAGAAGGGATGCGGAGGGTAACCATACGAAAGAGGAAAAATAAAGAATGTGCGTCGCCACGCCACGCAAAATGTAGCGATAGTATTAGTGTGTGGCGTTTTTTAGTCTGTCATGGAGTAAATACTTAGATTATGGAGCTTTCTCTGAATTTTTATGGGAAAGTAGAGGGTGGGCAAGAGATGATGGGGAAGAGAAAAGAACGACATCAACAAAAACTTCAAGAAATCTGTGCCTGGGAGAGGAAGAGAATAAGGGAAAGGGGGTGGAGTCAAAAATAGGAAGAGAGCTGAAAGAGATGAGGCAAGAGGGTAACCCTAAGGAATAATACCACACAGAAAAGAAAAAAAGAAGGAAAAGAACCCATACAAACACAACAATTACAAAAACAATATTTTTTTTCCGAACTCCGATTACATGGTGATATATTTTGTGCTTCCGCCTGCGCTCGTCACGCCTTTCCTTTCTGCTCACGGCTTTCCTGTTTTCACATTCGTCTTTGTCTCTTCCCGCTCCTCCTGCCTGCCTTACTTTCTTTTTATAATCTTTATGTCTCTCCCCAAACAATATGCACGTTTTCCTCTTCCTCCCTGGTGGTGACCAGAGACAGCCCTATCCATTTATTTTTTCCTTCCTCCTCTCCCATCAGAACTTCCCTCACCGACACAGAGGGCACGTACAGGGGACCTCCACCCTCCACATGGACAAGAAGGATAGCAAAAAGTTGAGATGGGAGAACCGAAGGTATGGTCGCGGTGGTGGTGGCGTGTGTGTGTGTGTGCGTGAGTGTACAGACTATGTATATCTGACCGTGACGGTTGATGTCTGTCTGTTTTGGAGTCATGAAGATTCGTAACTTCAAGTAGCCTGCTTGCACTACCAAATCCTCCCTACTCTCTATGAGTCTTTTCTCCCTCATCTCTCCACCCTCTCCTCCTGTAATTCTTGCATATATTTAAGCAGCCGTGCCCATCGCCGCCCCACGCAACGCCTGCAACTTGGCCAAGCACGTATTAAGGCGGTACAGTGTATCCGTACATACAAGCAGCGCATGCTTCTCTTGCCGACTCTCTGTGGGCAAAACCGCAGCAATCCATAGTGAAAGCGCTTCAGGTGTGTGCGGGCCAGGCATGTCCCCGTACCTGTCCACTACCACTGCTTTAATGTCCCTCCTCTCGTAAAACAGCGTATGTGCAATCTCTCGTGCCTTGGCGCTCGCTTTCATCAAAGCCTCTCCAGCCTCCGCGGAGGCCGGAGCCACATCCCGAAGCTCTGCCAGCCGGCAGTAGCTCAATCCCCCCGTCCCTTCCTCTACGTAAGGACTTTCGACAATGGTGTAGCGACCCACGATTCGAGCCTCGAGCTCACTTCGTCCGTCGCGCATAAACCTTACTTCCTTTACTTCAGCTATAAGAGCCACATCACCTTTTGCACCGCGGTAATTGGAATAGTTAGGCACGTAGGCGAACCGTCGACTGCCGTCCACGATGCGCTGCATCATCAAGCGGTAACGAGGCTCGAACAAATGCAAACGCAAAACCTCCCCAGGAAAAATAGGAAGATTATAAAAGAAGATGGGCAATAACAGCTTCATCGCTTCTCGTTCTTGTCGCGTCTCCTCCAAGCGTTGCTCGTACAGGATGGGAAAGGCTCGTTTGGCCAGGCGGGTCAGAAGGCGGGTCTCGGCGTGGTCCTCCGCGTTGATCATGCAAACTGCTCGACAGACCGGGCACTTGGTTTGTCGCTGCAATGCCCGAACCAAACAGAGTCGGCAAAGGCTGTGCCCGCATGGCGTGGTGACAGCTTCGCACAACAAGCTTAAGCAGACGCCGCACTCCAAATCACCTAACGTAAGCGTCCCGGCCCCTACAGGCGCCGCCACAGCATCGAAGTACGTGGGTGTAGGGGGCCGAGACGACAGCCCTTCACTGCTGCCACTGCTTGGGCTACTACTGCCGCCGCCGCTGCTGGTACTACTGTCATGTCCGCTAGGGGTGGTTTTATCGGTGCTAGCGCTGCTGCTATTGCCGTGGTCCTCGCCCTCTGTCGTGGCGGCGGCAGCAGCGGCGACTGCGGTGGCGTCTGGCGCCGGATGAGAATGGCCAGGTGAGCTGCGTGTTTGTACCATGCCTTGTGTATGGGGAAGACGAACGCGTCTTGTAGGAGATGAGCGCTGGTGGTTGCGCTGACGCGCAGTACTTCTTTTTGTGGAATTGACTGGCAAACGGCAGCCTGTTCATTCAGCATGTGATGAGCGAATATGTGATGATGACGGTTAAGAAAGTGCGTGATTGGGTGGCCGGGGCGGTGCGACATACAAACAACCCCAGATCGTAACTTACAGATCGAAAGTACCACGGCCAACATACATAAGGGTTAGACTAGGCAGTGGTGCGTCCTTTTGCACGCTCCCTTTCTCAATAGCTAATAGCGAAGTGGAAGAACAAAGTACTGACATCAGAGCTCGCAGCACCGACGGTGTTGACCTTACTGTTCCCCTAAATTGTGAAACAAGTGTAGCCGACAACGAGGTCACTTACTACCCTTGGTACTGGCCATTGAGTTCGGTGGCATGTTTTTTAAAGCTAGTGCAGGCCCTGCTGACTATATGAGGATCTTATCGTACGTGGACTAGTGAGAAGGGTACGTCATCACCCCGGGCGACCCACTGTCGAGCTGTTAACATCGATCTTTTGGCACGCATATAGCACTTTGGCACGCATATAACACTATTTCTGTGACATCGATATTTTGGCACTCCAATAGCATTATTTCTGTGGGGGACACTTGTCGTCCTTCAGAATCTTTTACATGTGGTTTTTAGAACTTTCCACCAGTCCTGGGGTTGCCATCCTATTTCCTTTTCTCTCAAAACCCTTTCAGAATGTTGTTTTTGCATGAAAAAAGTGAGTATCATCGATTATGACAGTCAAAGAAGAAGCACTACAAAACTTAACCTCAAAGAGATTAAATCGTTGACTGAGAAAGGGCTGGGGTGCCAGATTTTTGTTCTTTCTCACCAATAGGTCGCGCACATGCAAATTCCTTCCTTACTCTACATACGGACATCAATCTTACGCTTTCCTTTGATCGCTATTGAAATACCTACAATCGCTATGCATTTTGTCATCTACGTACATGGTCTATGCCTCCTCCTTCACGCCAACGCTTGCCTCATCACTGGCCCAGCCCCACTTGCCCCTATCGCCATTTCAACCCCTTTCCTGGCCTCTGTAGTGTCGTTTTCGGCCACGACCTGGATATTACAATTATCCCTGTTTAAACCATGTCCATGTCCCTCTGCAGCGCTTATTCTCGACACCTTCACCGCACCTTCAGTAGCAATCGCGGCCTCCCCTGTTCCCCCCCCCCTTGTCGTTTCCTCTGCGAATTTCAGGGTAGAGGCCAAAGAAGTCAAAAGCTGCTCCATTGGGGACGCCGAGGCGTATGCATCCCGAGTATGCTGCATGTAGATTTCTTCTTGAAGTGCTTCCAACCAGGCACTCAATGAAGTGACCAGCGGCTCTATCGCTTTCTCATTCAAGTGCACGCCGTCGTTGTGCAGCGTCAATCCCCGAGCTGCCGACACCGTGTCCCATTTCACTATAGTGCCGCTCAATAAACTCACCCCGCTATTGAAACACATGTTAAAAAAGTCGGGCTCAAATGCCTTGCGCGGTTTCTCACCTAGCACTTCCTCCAGGTGTCGTTTCATCCGCGCGTTGAAATCGACGCAGTGCAAACGACGACGTAGCCGCGGGTGGGTATGCTTGGAGGAGTGGGGGAAGCAGGACGACGAGGAAAAGGAAGATGTGGAAGGGCAGTGTCTGTGGTGCGACGGATAGTGGGTCGGGGGATGACGCGGCTGAAGCGACCGCTCCTGGTGATGCTGCTGCTCATGAGCCTTGCCATCTTGCACTTCAACATTCTCCTTGGTGCTGATGTTACTCATCCCACCAGCGCTCTCAACTATCCCAGCACTGCTTACCAGGCTGTCAGAGCCCCCCCGGGAACGTACTCTCTCGTTCTTACTGTGCGTAAAATCGCGCACGGTCTTCCGGATGGCCTCACACAGACTATCCATTACCACGTTTTCAGGAGAGTCAGGAAACTCGGCAATCATTGGAGGGGTCACGCAGCAAATGTCGATATAAGAAGAGGTGGAATGCGAGTAAATCGTGGCCAAAAGCTTGTGTAAGGTCTTGGTGTACTCGGTCAGGGGTGGGAGTTCCTTTAAAAAAGGATTATATAGACGAATGAGCGTTCGTGTCGAGGCATTGAGGTTGGCCAGACAGTCATTCGTGCCGCCTAGGATAATGACTCCCACTACATCACCACCATACGTCTTCAGGTAAGAGCCAGTACGTCGTCGAATGCTTTCCAGGACTTCTCCATTCCGACCTCCGTTGACGATGCGAAACTGAGGAAACTTGGCTTGAAGCAGTTCGACATAACAGGCCCCATACATGCCCTGAGTATGTGAATCTCCCATAACAAGGACAACGGGCTTGTGCGTCTTGCCCGAATGAGTCGAATCCTCGCTGGTGCGCCACAGATTTCTACTTTCTCCAGCGCCCCCGAGTGAGAGGTTGCGGATGGACATACCGCGGTCCCGCTTGCTCTGGCGGCGCAAGCCCAGCATCATTCGGTGGGGGGGGGACGAAGGCAGGCCTGTGTTGTGTGCATCGGTGGTTTGGAGCTGTGATGTCAGCCAAGAATAAGGCGATGCATACATGCATGGTTGTGTTCGTGGGATGTGGGTGTGCCCAGTGGGGACAGTCCCTGGTGGGGCCGTGTGGAAGAGGAAGGACGGGCAGGTTGGGGATGTGGAGAGACGTGCTCCACTACCGTAACATGCCCCGCTGCCGTGCAGACCAGCTTTCAAGATCGCTTGGAGAAAGGTCCAGAAGACGTCGTGGTATCCCGTGTTGTGTGGGGAGGTGCCAAATTGCACTGCAGATATATGGCCCACTTTTCTCTTCCCTGCCTCCCCCGACCGTCCTCGACACGTCG